>JAUEKY010125022.1:0-10235 GCA_031833965.1 Scyllaea pelagica
CTCTCTCTCTCTCTCTCTCTCTCTCTCTCTCTCTCTCTCTCTCTCTCTCTCTCCCTCCCTCCCTCCCTCCCTTTCTCTTTATTATATAGATATGTTAGTGATTCAGAGCCATCAGAATGAAAGATATTGAATTTTGATAGTGTTAAATCTAATGCTGGTGTGAAATGCTTGGTTTTTATGCTTTCTTTTCAGTAATGCTTTATTAAATGTTAATTCTTGATTAATTTGCAGGTGTTAGATGACAAAGATGTCAGGCGAAGGTTCCGGGCCAGCAACTACCAGAGCACCACCAGAGTGAAGCCTTTCATCTGTACTATGCCTATGAGGCTTGACGACGGGTGGAACCAAATCCAATTCAACTTGTCTGACTTCACACGCAGGGCCTACGGTACCAACTACATTGAAACCCTCCGAGTACAGGTAAGAAAATGTTGTTCATTTCTTTCATTATGCATAATCCTGTATAACGAACAGTATTTACCATCATGTATTCTGCAAATTCTGTATCAGCAAGTTCAGGACAAAGCAGTGTTTGAAATTACAATTGACACAGAAACGAACGGAATAATAAAGTTTTTTGGTTTAAGATTTTTTTCTTTATGTTTTGTTTGCTTCTGTATTGATATGAGTACTTCTGGTTGTTTCAAAGGGTAGATAAACCCATAACATATGAGTTTTGCAGCAAGCAAGGGTTTGAATCCAGCCAACCCTTATCTCTCTTTCTTATTCTTGTTTGTATTTTTTTTTTTTTTTAATAAGCTTTTTTCTGTTTTTTGGCACAGTCCCATTACACCACTTTATTTAACTATTATTGAAGTGTATGCTTCATTTCTTTTCTTTGTCAGTTTGTTCCAATTTGCATGTCTGCCTACTGACAATGTATATTGAACAGTGTCTTGAATATATCATCTTTTTTTTTTCTCTGTTAATTTCTATTCTCTTATTGATAACTTCTTCCCTTGATTTTTTTACAGATCCATGCAAACTGCCGAATCCGCCGGGTGTACTTCTCAGACAGATTGTATTCAGAAGATGAATTACCAGCAGAATTCAAACTATACCTCCCTGTCCAACAGAAGAATAAATAATAGTCATCACTTTCTATTGTCAATGTTTTATTTCTCTCCACCTCCCTTTCATCAATTTGATTTGGATGTAAATAAACTCAGACACTACTCAAGAGCAACAGAATTAACAGGAAATTTCTAGACCCAAAAAAAGAGCTGCCAAAAAGAAAGGGACAATATAGACTTAATGAGGCTTTTTTGGGAAAATGAATTATGAAAACAAAATCTCAGGTTAACTTTTTGATTGAATGTATTGATAAGAAAATTCAACTGAAAGTTATAGAATGTCAACAAGGTATTATGTATTCATTTTTTGTATATTTTTTCCCCATATCCATACAACAGCATGCTGTAATGTACATTGTGGAATGAAAGTGTATGAAAATGGCTTAACAAATTTGTTCATGATTGAACCCCAATTGCCACTGGCTGGATCAGAGGTGTGAATGTGCTCGTGTCAATGTTAAGGCATCAAACTGGAAACCTAGCTACTTGTGTCTAGCGTTCTCATGCCCTAGCTTCCATCTCTAGAGTCTTGTTGTTATCTTGTTGTTATTGCTCCAATAATGTAATCGCCTGGAGAGTGTGAGTGGAGAGAATGGATCTACTGAGAGAATCGTTTCAGGTTTTTGGGAAACATATTTCTTTTTTATGGGCGGAAGACAGGAGAATGAGAGGTCTGAGTATTTTACAATGATTGTCTTTTTGAAAGATTCTAGCACAGCTATCTAATGAAGAATTTCATTGATTTAGAGCAATTATGGTGTTCTAGGAATTTTTTTTTTCATGAATGGAATTTTTCATAGGAGCTTTATGCTTTTGTCTCAATTATATCGTTGATAACAATTCACAGAGATGAAACGGACCAATATAGTCGCTTTAAAAAAAAAAAGAAATGTGCATTAATTTTCATACACAAAAACAATAAACAGCAACAATCAAATTTGTTTGGTGTCTTTCCATAGCAATATTTGCTGACATGTATTATGATGGCTAAGATTCTTCTTCTCTTTGTGTACTTCCCAATCATTTTTCACATTGTATCTCTTCCCTAAATTACATCACATCTCACAGGCATACTTGAACTCATTGTGCAAATGCATCATTTTTGTTTCTGTTATTATGAATGGTCTCTAGGTAAAAATTTAATAAATATGATTTATTCTATGCCAAAAATAATGCCTTGACTTTATGAGAAAAATTTTGTTCTTTCATCTGACTGAAATTCGCCCTTTGAACCTTCACCCCTCTTGCCTTAAATGACCTGCATTCTGAACTCTTAAACTTAAAGGAAAAAGGAGAGATTTATCTATTCCAATATATTTTGTCTTTTTTCTCTTGTCAGAGCTCTGACGGAATCATTGTAGTTCAGCTCTGTGTCGCCATTAGATCAATGGCTATCCCTTATTGCCCTTATTCAAAGTATCATATATCAAATACTAAAGAGATCTCCTGCTGTCTAGACAAACTCAGTACTGTTGTTCATCCAAGATGTTAGAAAATCCTGGGTGGTCATACTTAGAGTATAATTGTGGTATGGTGGCCAGTGTTATGGCATTATACTTTGTATAGAGTTTTAGATAGATTCTATTTTTTTTCCTTGAAAATCGTTTGTAGATAGATTCTACTTTTTTTCCTTGAAAATCGCTTCTCTGAGTAGTGTTTCTAGTATATAGTCGTCTGACTTGAGTAATCTCTTTTTTATCTCATCCTATCATCTCACTTTCTCCTTTGGGTGTTGATATGACATCAACTGTTGGAGGAATCTTAAGAATTAACAAACAAATTAAATATGATCGTTCCACCACTTTTGCGAGATGTACTCCGTGGAGAATGGATGTGTCATTGCAGGCAGTTACTGTTACTGGTGCTCAGTGGGGCCTAACAGTTTGGAAGGGTACAGTCTCCACTGGGTACAGAACTAAGAGGTCAACAATCAAACACCATTGACACTGGGCCGTCTTGTACCCAACAGTAAATGAGTATATATCTATAATCTAAGTCTGTGACTGTGAGGTTAAGCTGACACTTCACTGATATGGAAAGCACTGTCGTCTTATTATCATTATGCTCAGTAAACCAGAAGATAAGAGTCCTGGTTTTCATGACTGAGTTCTGAACATGGGATTCCATTTTTTGTGTGATAGTCATGAGATGCATGTGACTTAGGGGTGAGAGAAAAACCAGTTTTGAATCAAAGGGACGTAGTCTTAAACTTAAACTCACATAACAGATATTCACTGAGCAGTTTTGGATCTAATGCTCAATTTTTGAAGCCCCTTAAGGACTTTAATTGTTTGGCACAGTGCAAGCTAGTCATGAGACAAGCTTGCTCTACTGCCGTCACATTCATTCATTGCATGCTATTTATTTGTAAACCTTTGTGACATAGTGGGCTGATCACCTACTTGGCTTAATGGCATGATCCAGAGAAATTCTGTCTCAATAAGAGTTGGCCCTACGCTGTAATGGTAAAAGAGTACTAGATGATAATGAAATGATGATGTGACTTAGGCAAGCAGAACAAATTTGCTTTTTGGCTGGTGTACAGCTCGTCTAGCAAATGTAGGTACTGCAGTTGAGTTTTTATGACCTGAACAATGTTTGTTTGTTTGTTTAACATTTCCCTTTTGTACCGACCAAAGCCAGTGTAGGGACCTGACATAGTGTTTGACACCAGACTGTGTCAAAAAAAAACAACAAAAAAAACAACCCAATCTGATATCAAACAAAAGTCGGGAAAAAATCTGGGCCAAGAGATTAAGGCAAGCAGGTGGCTAGCCCACTATGCGATATCAGAGTTAAGGGCTGGTTTTATGGGCCTAAGGGCCATGAAATGCCCATCTTATTCTTATATATCTCTTCTTATTTATCTCAATTTCTTTTTATCAGATTTTAACGATGTAAAAGTCTAAACAGGCTCTTACTTGGCACTACACAGTCTTCGAAGACAAGCTCAGATGTGTTGGATCCCCTCATGCCCAGTTTGTCAAGTTTGGGACTCGCTGAAAATCCCGGCATACCCTGATCAGGAGGGAGTGAGAGAAAGTGATGAGAGATGAGGTGGTTTAGAGTAAAGTTATTTCATTTGTACATTACAATGTCAACTGATGTTAACTCTGGTATCGTCTTTGTGTAAGTTTCAAGGTTATGCTTTATCATACAATCATATCTTGATAGCAAGTTATCATTTAATATTCAACAAAATAATTATGTATAATTCCAGTAAATGCCTCAAAGAGAATGTCATTGCCAAAAGATCATAATTTGTTTTAACACCCATATGCATTTAAGAATCGCATCATGGTATGTGACATATATTCCAGTGATCTGTCACAGTTGCGGCAAACAATTCAAGTTGAAACGATGAAATCACATAATAAACAGACAGAAAGAATCCTAGCTGAAACTAGTTGTAATTGTCACATTTTTGGCTCAAAACTATGAAAAAATTTGCAAAGCAAGTGTATTGAGAGACAAAAAAGATATACATTAATGTTTTCAATTAAACAAAATGTCATCTCATGGGGTTACTTAAAAAATCATGCTTCATAAGCTTTGTCTTTAGATATATTTCAAAACATTTCAGTCTGATCTACGAACAACTTGTTTTGTTTGCAGATTCAAATGGTTTTTATACACTATTAATGACCAATATCATTGATGATCAAAATGTTCTTGATTTATGACAAGAATGCTATATATGAAAAATAAAAGCAAAAAACAAAAAGATTGTCAGCCCAATAAAAAGCCCTTCTTATTTCTTTTTTTTCCCTTTTATTTCAAACTTAATTAGAGAATTAAATGATCTTATGTTCTTTATTTGCTTTTCTGTCATTTCTGTGAGGGTTTCAAATAGATAAAAGCAAAGAAAATGTATTTTCAACTGATTCTGTTTCACATGTTGGTGTCACATTCATTGTTTCTCATTAGATTCTCTGGGATGAAAGAGGAAATTACATGCAATTGCTCAGCAATGGAGCAATAAGGCTTATTTTTCTTTCATAAATCTATTTTGAGAAGAAACAGGAAAATAATTTTGATCCAAAAAAAAAAAAAAAAAAAAAAAACACAGAAAGAACAAAGAAAACAAACTGAGAAAAGAAAATGCTTGGTCAAGAATGAGGTCCAGTGATGTGTATTGACACTTGTTCTGGCAAATTATACTTGCAGTTACCTTTTCTACAAGAAATGCTGTGATTCCATGCTGAGGTTTGGGTGTTGTGGGGTCTGTTTTGGCATAGACAACAAGGACATCTGCATCTGGCCCATTTGTGATCCAGAATTTGGTGCCGTTCAAAACATAGTGATCACCTGTTACACAGTGGTTGGAAAGGAGTAATATCTATAAGGTACGAAAAATCTATGAAATAATACAAATTATGTGGATATTTCATTTATAAATATAAAAGTCACTTTCTGTGTGTGTGTTTTTTGTGTGTAAGTGATGCGATTTCTGAAACTGCTTGAGGGCCATGTTAAAAAATCCCAAAACAAGGTGCATTAAGGTCATTGAGACGTAGTCTTGGCAAAGGGAAGTGCAGAAAACAGGCCTGTTTGAAAATATACAGGAATGTGCTGGATAAACTTTGCAAAACTTAGACACAAACTGAAGATCGAAGAAATTTTAAAATGCATAGAGGTACTTCTCTATGGCATTTATTTCATTCCCCCTTTCAACAACAAAAATAGAGTAACTTGGTGCATTTCCATTTTCGAGTTAACAAAAGCAATATAGAAGCTATCAGGTTACTTCCCTTTACATTGATAAAGCTGTTCATTTTGCTTAGAATGTTTCAAAGGACAATTCAATTGAAAAGATCCCCTCTTAGTGTGCTATAGAAATAGCTGAATGAGCAAAGCAATGGGAGGCGGGAAAGGAACATTGCCTCTATAATCACCCAGCAGCAAGTTAACATAAAAACTCTTTCCTTTCCTGGACAATACAAGGGATTCTTGCAAGTTTATAAATAAACTTCACTCCCTAATTTTTGATATTACTCAAAATAATTTTGTGCAGTTACTTTGCAGTACCTACAATTTCAACCTCAAAAAAACTTATCTGCAATAGTGATATACTAATTATTGTGGATCACGGTGCTGGCTTCCTATATCATATTATACCTTTTTTGACTGCAGTCAGTTTCATGGACACAACATCTGACCCTGCATTTGCTTCACTCATGGCTAAAGCTCCAAAGTGTTTGCCTGATATCAACTGAAATAGAGTTGGACAAAAAACACCAATAAACTCGCAGACAATAAATCCAGTAAGGACATGTACACTTGTAAATAAATTTGAACAAGCAAGTATACTACAATGTAGGAAGCTAGTCCACTGTGTCAATGGGCTTACACTCACATAGCAGCCAACTTTTCAAAGAGCGAATTGGGACACCTCAGAGTGTGCTACTGCCATGATCCAAAACTACAGTATGACAGACCAGAAACACTGGCAAAAAGGTCACAACAGCTAGAGCAAACCCATCTCATTAAATCTAAGTCATTATTATCATAATATTCATTATTCTTAGAACTGAACTTTAACACTATTATCATTATAAAGGAATCAGAATTGATTATATAAGAAATAATCATAAAACAGTTCATCTCTACTCTGAACAAGATCAAGCGACTCAATGATAACATCGTTTTGTTTTTTTTATTCTTTATCCTCTAAAACTATTTTCTCTCCTTTCAACCATGAATTGTTTAACATCAGTCAGCCCCCAAAATAAAACTTACATCTGGCAGATATTTCTGTTTCTGTTCTTCTGTACCATTGCGAACTATCTGGTTGACACAGAGGTTGGAATGAGCACCGTAGCTGAGGGCTATGGCTGCCGAGGCACGGGACATTTCCTCCATGATCAGACAGTGATCCAAGTATCCCATGGCAGAACCGCCATACTCAGCTGGTTAAAGGACATATAACAATACTTGGCTTTAAAGACGAGCATTCAATGTATTGGTTTGACATTGTATGATAAGGGGTAGAACAAAATAACCCAAGTAAATGGAGATGATTGTTAGTAATAGTGAGTATCAGACATCTTTGACAAATACCATATAAAGTATGAAACTTAGTTAATGGAGCAGAATTGGTAGATAAAATGGAGAGATACATAACCCTTCCTTTCTGACTAGGGTAGCTCAGTGGTTTGAGTGTGGGACTGGTGCCAGGTGGTTGCAGGTTCGATGAGTGGCCGAGGTGAGTGTAATAGTGAGTCCTTGCATAAAGAATCTTCACTGTGATTCTCGCATCCTATCCTATCTAAACAGAGACTAAAGGTCACCTATCTACTTCAACTCACAGAAATCAGAGCTATGCACCTAGTGTATGACCCAAGAGGGTACAAAACAATCAAATTACCATACATATATTAAGTTCTCTTAGAAATTCATGTGCCTTGGTTGGTGCAATGCTTAAATTTCAGCAATAGTTCCAACCAGTGCATGTTCAAATACCCATTGTTTTTGGCTCTTCTATTTATATATTCTTTATATATATTATTTATTTGTCACATTTAAAGCTTGTTTATAATCCTTCTCAAAACACCACAGTTTGTTTGTCTTTCAATGCTTCCACTAGTCTATATTTCACAATTACTATAAAAGGTAATAATTCAGCAGTACAATTTAACAAAAATGGCCTAAAAAAATGCAAAGAATCATTATAGTCCTTCAGAACAGTGCCGCTAAATTGGTAACAAGAAATAAAAGAATGGCCCATTCCCTTCCAATTCTTTACGAGTTACATTGGTTAACTATTGAATCCAGAATCAAATATAAGATCGCTGTACTTTGCTTTAAATGTTTAAATAATCTGGCCCCATCATATCTCCAAAATTTCTTGACTTGTCATGTCCCCTCCAGAATTTTAAGATCGTCATCTGATAAGACCAAGTTAATTGTCCTAAAGTATCATTATAAAACTCTTAAAGAAAGATCCTTTACTGTTTCAGGCCAAAGGGTCTGGAACTCAATTCCTCAGATTATTAGAGAGTCCACAACCATGGAGGTTTTTAAGTCAAAATTGAAGCATTATCTTTTCTGTCAGACTTACGTCTAAAATTGTTAACAAATATCCTTGACTATTTACCTACCATGACATTGTAATCAACTGTTTATTGTTGTCAAACTCATACCATGTAGCATTGTGAAGTATTATTTTGGGAGTCTGTTTGATTGACCTTGTGTTTGTCCTGTGCATGGGTGACCATAGGTATGTATACGTGTGTGAGTGTGTGTGTGTGTGTGTGTGTTTGTGTGTGTGTCTGTTTATTGTTGTCAAACTCATACCGTGTAGCATTGTGTGGTATTATCTTGGGAATCTGTTTGATTGACCTTGTGTGTGATTGACCTCCATATGTGTGTGTGTGTGTGTGTGTGTGTGTGTTTGTGTTTGTGTGTATGTGTGCGTGTGTTTGTATGGGCGTGCATGCATGTGTGTATGAATGGAACCATTGTGAAGTGCATTGAGCATCCTACAATTTGAAAATGCACTATATAAATGTCATTTACAATTATTATCTATTATTGCTAACACAACTTTCTCAACAAAGTTAGTGTGAAATTCTTGTGCTCTATGCAAAATATACAATTTTTCCTGGTGCACATGGCAACAAACCCTACTAATTTATAAATCTTAACTCAGTCATATGTGTTTTGATATGCATTAACAACTGCTGAGGCTTTTTCCCATTAAAGAGTGTTAAGATTTGCACATATTTGATTTATGAAATGGCACTGTGCTATTCTAATGTCCATTTTACAGATAATCTTGGTCATATCTTTATCATGTATGACTAATGCCTAGTCTGTCTGGTCCCAAAATATGCTTATGGAGCATTGGAGTATTTATGCACAAAATATATATGTATGACCTCTGTCTCAGCCGGTCTATTATTCTTTTAATTTCATTGTACAATATGGGGATATCCATGTCTATTGGCAAAATCCCAAAGGCATGCACTTCAAAAGCGCTACACCTATTTCAAAAACAGACACTCACTTAACTCTTTGGCCTTGCACAAGAAAGACTTAATTTTTAATAGAAAGTTCTGTACATCCTCACCAACTTTCACCCGGCCCGATTCAACAGCTGGTCCCCTGTTATGAACCTGACTGACTTGAATTCCTTCCCCAAAGTTGCCTGAGATGTTGAAGCCAAGACCAATTATGTCCTGGCTCTCCAGACATACAGTTATGATTTCTGGGCTCTGAAACACAGATGGGAATTAGATTGTTCAGTGCACTGCATTTGCTAGGTCATCTCAAAGATATAGGCAATACCATAAGAGTTAAATCTTACTGATGCCAGGAATCTTGTGAACTTTTATGGCTCTTTAGATTTATTAATGCAATATTTTCAGTTCTGGATGGAAGCAGTTCGATAATGGACTAATCAATTATCCATGGTTTTAGGTTTCATTATTCTATGATTTAAATCAATCAAGAACCCTTTTGAAGCAATTTGGCTCAGTGACCAAGTGCTTAACTTCAGCTTTGGTTATGTAGAATGGATATGTGACATTTGGTTACCATCTGGGTAGAATGTCCAATGTCATCATATTAAGTTAAGAATTCAGTCAATTTATAGTATTGACATTGAAACAAGAAATGAAAATGGTGATAAACCGTAATCACTTTGTGGTTAGAGAAACAGATAAATAAACTGATGATAATTAAGCATTTTATCTTTTAATCAATAGTTTATGAATTATTCATTCCCATTAAAAACAAATTTCACCGAGTCTTTTATTTTTCATAAAAAATGACCTATGATAAAATTAGGATAATGAACTAAAACAATCATGGGTATAGTCAGATACTTATCTTTGAAAAAGGGAAATCATTAACCCCTCTGTATTACCTGATGTAAGTTCTCATCCAGGGACCCACAAGAGCCTGGCCGGTACAAGATTCCTGGCTGTTCCCTTGTTGGGAAGGAAGACCATGTCTTTGCGTTGCTCTCTTTACCCTCTTCATGCTGCAAAGTTTAAAAAATTCATCATGTGCATTCCATGATAGAGAAAAATTGAATTTTCTGAATTTTGAAATATTGTTTTGATGGAGCAGAAAAATAAAGATTGAACCTAGAGCATTTATATAGCGCAATATCCACTAAACGTGCTCAAAGCGCTTTACAAGGGGTCCCAAACCAAT
>JAUEKY010125133.1:0-10235 GCA_031833965.1 Scyllaea pelagica
CTCTCTCTCTCTCTCTCTCTCTCTCTTCTCTCTCTCTCTCTCTCTCTCTCTCTCTCTCTCTCTCTCTCTCTCTCTTTTTCTGTGTCTATCTCTTTTTATCTTTATTTATCTATCTATCTATTCATCTATCTATCTATATATCGATCTATCTATCTATCCATCTATCTATATATAAAAGTCTCTCCCTCCCCACATAGAGGGATTATATGACATTTCAAGACTAAAGGTTGGCGGGAATAGGTGAGGCAAACTGCATTACTTTTTTAAAGTGTCTCCATTATTTGTGCTTATGGTACGTAATATGTGTGTACTTATGTGCATATGGATAGAGAGAGCGAGAGAAAGATAGAGAAATAGCAAGAAATTGGTGTGATGGGCTTAAGTGGTTGAGTGTCTGTGTCGGAACTCATATGTCATGGGTTCAATTCCTGGTCATGTCGTTCCTAAAACATAAAATTCAGCAATTTAACTCACTGTTCTAACGGGTATTGGGCATAACAGGGAAACAGTTGTAAGACTGGTTCTTTACTTAGGTCTTCACGGCTTTGTTGTGGCAGTTGTTTTAGTGTCCGCCTGGTAACTGCTGGAAGATAACTGTCACAAAGTCGGAGCAGGCAAAGGCACTGCACTTGATATGACGGCCCCAAAGCTTAGCAGCAGACGGGAGTTCTGCCACTGAGGTTTGGGATATTTAAGGGATGTTCTGACAATCTGTACCATAAGACACCAACTCAACGCAGTGGGTTGAATTCCATAGAAAAGCAATTTATTGCTTGTTAGGTTATTATGATATAGGCCACGCCGGTTCAGTAGAGGATCACTTAGCCACACTGAGCGGGGTCAGGGTTAATGCCCTACCTGCGCTGCGGTCAGGCATGTGCTACTTGCCACGCGTGGAATGCATAAAGAATGCATTTTCAACTGACCATAACTACCACCACCGTATGCTAAAGGTTATGAAAACAGTGCTCAAATAAGAAGCAACATTACACCAAACTTATAGTTTCACCCGTTTTATTAACTTCCTGTTACCATATGCGTACAAGGTCATCTAGTACACCCCTTTTAGCAGATTTTCCTTGGCCATTAAATTATGACATTTTAGAAATATTCATACCATCTGTCTCAGGCGTTCAGATTCATTCAGCCATACATCCCCAAACGGCCCAATGCATTTAGTTTCAGATTTACTCTCATTCATTCCTGTGAACGAAGTAGCGGGGGTAGTACAGCTGGTCAACTCTCCTTCTCTCCTGCCAGTATGCTCGATTCTGACCACTGTGAAGAGGTCGCTGCATGGTCTCATTACAATATGAACAATTGCCACCATGTGTTACTCACTACAGCTGTTGAGGAATGTTTCTGGCCTGTTTGCTCTGATTGCAATCTCCCTTGAAGCTTAAATTTCCCACGATAACCAGGAGACTTATGTCTAGAATATGTTAGCACTCCAGTCTGTCTGGTATTGTCAATGTCAGTTTTTTAAGGGGAGACACTCCATTTCTCCCTCATAGAGGGGTATTCTCAACGTCAATTCTTATTCACATATTCTGTGGCTGATTAGGAAGGGAGAGCAGACTTCAACTCGGGTGCCATTTGCAGAAAGTGTGTATCCATCACTGCTTTCAACTTGCACTCTTGATTCCGAATTCCAACTGCCCTCTGCTCTCATTTTACTATGGGGGAATGAATCATTTCCCCTCCCTGATCACCATGGAATCCAAGTCCAAACCCCCACCTACGTATGAAATCTAAGCAGTGGTGTGGTGTTCTAAGATGTGTAACTTGGGTATGGTTTTGTTTGGAAACAGTTTAGCTAAAGGAATTGCTTTTCTGTTAACAATAGCTCGATGAAATGTGAGAGGCTGACCCTTTGTCTTATACTGAATGCGCCCCTTGACTTGACTTGTGTGTAGCTTACGTCGGGCTATGCTGGTGAAAATCTTTTCTTCCATGTCAGTTATTGGATCTTTGAGAGATTTTTGCATTGTGTCTGTCAGCTGATCTAGATATTCACTGGTCTTGGGTGCTTGACTGGTGGATGGATAGTCTGAAGGAATGCTGATGTCTGTCTCTATTGTGTTTGATTGTAAAGAATCAATGGGCAGATCCTCTGTCATCGTAACTCAGGTCATGTTTAGTGTGTCATCAGTCCCGGAGCCTGCGAAGGTTGACACAATCGACTCATTGAGTTTGTCATGCATTTCGTTCGGCAGCAAGGGTCCCCCTCCCCCATCCCTGAGAGTGGTGGCTGTAACAGCCTTGCATGACTTGTTGGATTTCTTTTCGCTGGCTCGTCTACTCATTTTTGTTGCAAAAGAACAAACAGTGCATCCTTCTAATGTTGTTGTCGGATCAAAGGGTGTCCAAAGATTCAGGCTGTTCTCGGTACATTGCTTAGCGGCATTTAACGTTGTTTCACACAGTTTCTTTCTCAAAGAGTATATTCTAAACCCACATTTCTGACAGAGATTGTTTGAATGAACCTCTGAGTTGTCATGATCTATGTTCAGTAGCAACTGTTTTTAGAATCCTAGCACTTAAAAACTCGATTTTTAGTTCCTTTAAACACACTTTTTTCTCCACATGCCCTACAAAGGCCATGCAAATATAACAAATGTTGATTTAATGTGTGCTCCATCATTAAGCGTCACCAATGAAATAAATCAACACAAAGATTCTGATATTTTCTCACAGAGAGTTTTGAGTGTTGAAAAATATCAGCTAGGATTTGGAAGTTTTCAATTTAACGTCGAATAACGCTTGAAGATATTATTTCACAAGAAAAAGTTTAGCATTGTTTGCACGATTACAGGAGAGCAATCTGATTCTTGTGAATTGCCAGATTAATGAATATTTTAGATTGGAGTTAAAAACCCAAATTTAACAGTCCTTTATGAAAGGCACAGTAATGGGTATCACACAAGATAATGGATCCAAAGAAACTGGGTGGAAAAAGTTCAAAATATCTAGTACCCAGTGGAAGGTTTTAAAGCATGCTATCCCTGCGGTCAGAGACACGGGGCTTTGATTAATGACATTTTTTCATTAGATCAATTCGGGGAGGCGCTGGCCGCATATGGGGAAACCTAAGTGATCCAATTCCATAATGAAATAAACCCACGTAAGGCGTTAGTTTGGTGTGGGGTGATGGACCTGAATCTTATAATGAAAAGACTTTTAACTTAAAGCATTATCAGCTTAGCTCAAGAGTAGCCAAAGGCTAATCAAATAAATATTACTACTGAAACTGAAAGGAAATAAGGTTCCACAAATTTCTTAAATAAAACATTTGTTCCATGAGAACAGTAACATCCAATACAGGACAGACAGACAAAGAGTTTTGCAGCTGCATCTTGTGGTAGGGCCCTTACCTTATAGAGACAAGACACAGAGACATGTGATGACATAACAACAGCACATGGGCTGGACGGGGCTTGATCTGTAGTCAGCTCACTCTCTCCAGGCGTTTATGAAATATGACTTAGTCTTAGTCTCAGGAGTTCACAAGCACCACTGCCACAGCAGGTAACAAAGTCTATCACTGTTCAATGTTCTGTCCATCAATTTTGTTCTTTCAATCCCTTATAGCCCTTAGAAGGGTGACAAAGTTCTGTTCTTGATTATTGTTTCTTTTGTCTATGGATTCTTAGTTCACTTCTAGTTCTTTATATTTGGTGGTGAGCCTTATTCACATAGATATCTGGTGAGTCTTTATTTAATCTGTTTTTTGGCAAACCTTTTTCACCACTCAACAGTTCAATAGCTCTCTTTCATCCCTTCCAATCCTTCTTTGCGTTCTCCCTTGATTGCGGTATTGTCTTCATGACAACACTGATTTGATTCTAGTGCTGGATGGGTGCACTCTGACCCCTAAGGAGCTAACTGCCTCGGCCAGTCACTACCCGCGGTGGTGATGCTACCACAACAATAGGTGATGTGTTAACAACTACCTCGACACCTGGCTGTCGGACGCTGGTATGGGTGGTGTGAAGTGAAGCAGCTAACTTCTCTCCTAAAGTTGCCCGAAACGACACGTTACAGGACAAAATACAATAGACTCAGTTAATGACGGTAATCCCACTTTAAGTGGTGACCTACTTTACTCTGTTTTACGACATCATCTCCCCCTTTAAGATCAAACTCCAGTAGAGTTTGATTAATAATCGAAGCAAAACATCTCTTTTAATTAGTTTGTGACAGAAAGTCTGGGTGGTGGTTATCACAGCCTCAAACTACATGAGGTTTGAGCCTGACCGGGCCTCCCAGTGACTCTATGGTTGCAGCTTCTGGCTTACCACGGACTTTCTTGTGGAATTCTGTTCGATGGGTTTTTGGAGTCGGACAGGCTCTGCGTTTCACGGGAACGATGACTTTAACGTTCTGTCATAGCTATATCCCCCGGTGGTTCTACTTGTATATCGTTGTCATTTGTCACAAGTCACAGGTTAACTTCCTTACACATATTTGGCCGAAAAAGGGCTTGTAATACTTTGTCAATTGTCTTTTTGACTCCAAGGTGTCCAGCCATCATGCTTTCGTGAACAAGACTCATCACGGTACGTCTAAGGTCCTTCAGTACGACTTCTTGTCTGTTTACGTCTCCTTGATTTTTAAAAGGCAAATGAAAGAAGCGGAACAGGACTCCATTATCGTATTCGAACCATGTGGTATTGTTCTTGCCTGTGTGCCCCACTTCCGCACATTTTCTGCAGCTAGTCAGTGAGTCATCCTGCTTTTGTTTAGTTATCAGCATGTCAACAGTGATGCCTGGATCAGTTGTTGGGGAGGTCAATAACGCCTTCACCCCTTTCTGTGCCCTTTTTCTGGTTTCCACAGCCATCCTCACCTCTTGACATTTGATCCCAGGGCATTCCACCTTTGGTATGTTCCCAAGTAATACGTCGTATAATGGGGAGTCAATTTCTACCGCTTCAATGACTCCATTGTAGAACGCACACTTGAGTGTAGCAGTGGTGATAGGGGCTTGGATGGGTGTGCCACTGGCAAGGTTGATACACCTAATCCTTTTCCCATCTGCGGCTTGCTTGCATAACCTTTTCCTGACCACAACCGTACTGCAGCTACTGTTACGAAAGACCATTATCTTTTCCCTATCAAGATATCCTTCCGTTGTCGGCATCTAGGGTGTGATGGTGATATAACCAGTGCTTGCGGCAAAGGCTTTAGCCCCTCCGTTGTTGGTCCTTTTTTTTATGCTCAACCGATTGAGCGCTCGGATCAAAGTATAGCACTACTACAGGAAAAGTTACATGCTTTCGGTGGGTTGTAACCCTTCTTTCTTCCTTTTGACCAGCATCGTTCCTGTGTGTGGCCCTGTTGTCCACAGATTCCACACTTAGTGTTTCCACCTCGAATCACAGACACGGGCTGTGACCTGTGACATGCAGTCCTTGGCGTAGTGTCCCAGCTTCTTGCACTGGTCAGGCTGTTTTTGCAATTTGCTATGCGTTCGATACTTCTTGTTCTCCTGTTTTCTTTCTGTTCCCATCCTTGAGTATGCGCCTGGTACTTGGTGGGCTTCTAGGTATCTCTCCGCTAGGTCGACTAATGTATCTGTTGTTGTTGGCTTTCATTCATTAACAAAAAACTAATAAATCCCTGCTGAAGGTACTCATCATCCGCTCCGTGACTAACAAATGGTACATGTTGTCTCCCTGCTTCTTGTCCTTCCCTGTCATATGGATCCACTTATCAAGGTAGTTCTGAATGCGAGTCCTGAACTGGCTCAATCGTTCTCCCTGCTCAATCCTGCTTTTTCTTAACTTACCTTGAAATCTATCCTGGGTCAGGTGATATCGTCGTAACAGCCCATCTCTCACCCGGTCATAGTCCTGTGCCTCGTCCTCTGCAGGCCTAGTGTATACCTCTAAGGCTTTGCCTTGTAACAATGGGGACAGGTGGATAGCCTAGTCTTCTCTCGGCCACCCATTCACTGATGCGTATCGTTCAAATCTTAGCAAGCAGCTGTCAATCTGTTGTAAATTTCCCCAAACCATAAAAACAGTTGCATGGTTAGCAATATACCTGCTTCGCCCTTTTAATCCGAAGTCCTCAAAACCTTGTAGGTTGTCATAAGATGGATTGCAATTGACACTTTCTTTAATGGCCATTTCATCAAAAATTAAAGTGCAAAGTTTTTCTTTCAACTGCATTGCTCCAGTCTTTAATTTTTCAGGCAGTAAGGATGTTATGACAAAACCCTGGTTTTAAGTCCAAACTTTGACAAACTTTTCTTTGGTGTTGAAACACTAGGTATATTAAACAATTTTTGTAAAAGCTTAGAGGAGGAATGACAAAAAGAAAGCGCAAGACTTTCATCTTGTGTGGACCATCTTCGTGAATATTTGGATTTAGTCGCCATTCGAATTTGGGTCATTATAAATTCTCAAGTTTTCCTTTTAAATGGTCTGATAGAAATGTTTTGATTTCCAAATAAGTTGGTTCTTTGGGCTTTTTCGGAGCATTTTGATTACTTTTTTGTCGATACAGTTTTTGTCAACCAGCAGCCAGTTGGGAGTCTTCTTAACAACTTTGAGCTTCACTGGGGATGAGTTTGTTACTGCAAAATTGTCAGTTACCGTTGCCTTTTGTCCTATTGCTGAAGTAGTTTCTGGGGTTGTCCTATTTTCAGGTTGTTTTCTACAAGGAGTCACTTGCTTTGGGGGGTTTGGAATATCATAGATGATTGGAACAGCATTATGTACTAATTCATTTTTATCAGTTGCATTCATAAATTGTGAATTTTCAAAATGATTTGAATACAGTACATTTCTCTTGTGCAAAGAATAATGTCTTTTCCCAGTGAGTCTTCTCGTCTGGTTTTTACAACCCAATTTTTAGATCTGTTGGATTCAAGACAGAACAATGCAGATTTAAAGCCTTGCCTAAGGGTTTACTATGTTAAAAAAAATGGATGTTACTCTTTACATGGCTAGATAAGCGACTGAAAAACTGAATGAGGTACCAGACGAGGATTTTATATTTTATGAGATCTTGATGAATGTGCAAGTTCAAACCTCTGTGACATAAAGGCAAAGATAAAAAAGAATACAAAAAAATAAACAAACACCCTATTCATAATTAATGCTCTAAAAGAAACAAGTTATTTGCTAGGCTGAAAGCTAGATGTGTTAGCTGTGTTAGCCTTTCATGCAGTTAGTTTAAGTTAGACATTCATTAGTCAGCCATAGTCATTCTTCTTGTTCAGTCGGTGTTTCAGTCTACAACTACCCACATATTTTATTGCCTTAATAACAATTAATGATCTGAAAGAAACAAGTTATTTGTTAGAGTGAAAGCTAGATATTAGAAGTGTTAGTAGTGTTAGCCTTTTATGCATAGTTAGACATTAGTCAGTCATTCTTCTTGATAAGAGTGAGTGAGTCGGTGCTGCAGCCTACAACTGTCCACATACTTTATTATAAAATAAGTACCCATGGTTTATTTACTTTTCAGGGTCTTTAAGAAAACAAAAACAAAAAAAAAGATGACAGGCCAGGGTTATCCCTTCAGCAATTCGAGCAATTAATCGCTGAACACCAACTCGAAGTTGTTTGTCTACTTTGCTTCGATGTCGATGATATGTTTTATGTTTACATTCTGCTGTGCTCGCCGCTTGGTGGCGCTCGCTGTATCTGTGCATGCCTTATAAGGAAGCCTGACCCTCTTTGTCTATTTACTCTCTTTGGGCTCATGTAGTGGATACTGAGCTAGTTGACTATCTATATGTATAGGATGTTTTTCAGTGTATGTGGTTAAATGCGACTTCACAGTCATACGATTCAAGAGCTATGTTTGTGTCTTGTAAATCATGTAAATACTTTGTGGTCTAGTCAGACCTGCCCAGTTCTCCAAAAAGAAGGGGAGTGCACCGATATTATAGCCAATATTTGAAGCTTTTGAAGGGGACACAGTGGCTCAGTGGTCATGGCTCTGGCGCTGAAAATGAAGTGACGTGGGCTCGAGTCCGTCCGAGGAACAAAAAAAATCACATATTGCTAAAACCCCATGAAAAACCCTGTATGCCACTCCTCTGATCCCTACAACATTGTTAGTTAGGATCTATAGCCTAGTCCTAATGGAGACGGACGATAAACCACGTGGTCCCGTGTGCACGTTGCGCATGTTAAAGAACCCTTGGCAGTTGGAAATCGAAAAGAGTAGGCCGCAAGGCCGCTGTCCGTGAAAATTGAAATCCTACCACTTTCACCAACAGGGCACAGTGGGCTGATCGCCTGCTTGGCTTAATGGCACGATCCAGATAAATTGCGTCTCAAGAAGAGTCGGCCCTACACTGTAATGGTAAAAGGGTACTGGATGATGAAATGATGAAGCTTTTGAAGGGTTGCTGTTATTTTTCCCCAAGTTTCTCCCATTCATTCCTTTTGTTTCAATAAGGAATGCTCTGATTTTGTCTCAAGGAATGCTCTGATTTTTTTTGTTGGTTCCAGTGGTTGGCAGGTGTGTCTAGTGGTCAACTTCTGGGCATGTGACTAGTGAGGTAGCTGGCGCATTACCCGTTAGAGATGGTGCAAAGTTGAGTCCTTGGAAAAGGCTCTTTACTCATGTTTTTCCCACTCCACTACAGTGTAAATGAGTATTTGGCCGTTTACAGCATTAACATTGTCTCTGTCTAAAAAAATGTGCTAGCACTCAGCAGGCTGTATATCTCATCTCATTTGTTTCCTGTTGCTGTTGGCTTGGGACCCCTTGTAAAGCCCTTTGAGCATGTTTAGTGGATATTGCATTATATAAACTAGCTGATAACCCCGCAAACTCGTTAGTGAGAAAGCACAGGTTTTTAAGGGTTTTTTTTTTCATGTTGGCGCACAAAATAAGACGGAGTCTTGAAAAACATCTACTGAACGCCTTGCTTCCGAAAGGAAGAGGTTGGCATTAGCCATTTTGACGTCTTTAGAAATACATTTATGCGTTTTAGCTTTTAGTTTAAAGAATCAGCCTTTTTTCGTAAAAATAATGTTTCCACTCCAATCTTCATGAAAAGGTTCACCTGTGTGCCAATTTTCATTGTTATAGGTGGTGTAAAAATGCTCGGTTAGTGTGGCTTCATTTTTTGCCACCGTCAATTATATAAATGCTCTATTTATTCATTTTATAAGGTTAACCTTCTTGCGTTTGTCAAAACAGGGAGAACTTTGAATCTTGTCAAGGCTGTTTGTTGATGCAGGATTCTATCTCCTGTCTGAAGCCATATTTTGCATGATAGGAAATCTGTTAAAATTCACCCAACTGGAAATTAAGAATTCTTTTTTCTTTTTTCTACCCTTTCTTTCTCTCTCCGCAGCCTCTTTGTGGTCGGTGGTAACGCTGGGTATGGGGAACAAAAGCAAGAAGCCTGAGGTGGATCTGTCAGAGACGCTCTTGGCCAATCAGAGCCTTCTATTCATCATGATCTTAGCCAATCACTGCACCTGTGACAAGGCCATGGTCAACCCCTACAGACAGGCCCTGTTTTCTTTCACCGACTCTGAAGGTACTGCCACCACTCCGTCGCCTGTTTATTGGTCTTTGGATTGAACTCTTACTCCCTTCCTCCCCCCTCCCTCCCTCTCTCTCTCTCTCTCTCTCTCTCTCTCTTTTTTTTTTTTATTCTTTCTGTCTCTCTGTTTACTGGCTTCGTTGGTGCACTTGGTTGAGCGTCCGCCTCCTTACCGGTAGGTGGCAGGTTTGATTCCTGCACCGCGACATACCTAAGTTGTAAAAATTGTTTTTTAGCAGCTGCTTGCCTGGCGCTCGGCAATATGGGAACAGTCGTAAGACTGGTTGGCCCGGTGTTAGTATAATGTGACTGGGTGAGATATTCCTGAGTTCTCCGTTTATCTCTGTGTAGCAGCACGTTAATATTTCCAGAGTGCTCTGCCTGCGATGTGACCTAAACTGTGTAGAAGCAGGCGTAAAACCATAATGTTTATACGTTTTTTTATCTCTCTATTTTGCTTTCTCTCTCTTTCTCTCTCTCTCTTCTTTCTTTCTCTCTTCTTTGCTCTCCCTTCCCCCTCCCCCTCTCTCTCTTTTTCTCACTCACTCTCCCGCTTTCTCTATCCTACTCTCCCTCTCCCCTTCCCTCTTTATATCCCCTCTCTCTCACCCCTCTTTCTATCCCCTCTCTCTCTCTCTCTCTATCATTTCTCTCTCCCCCCCTCTCTCCTCTCTTTCTCTCTCTCTCTCTCTCTCTCTCTCTCTCTCTCTCT
>JAUEKY010125244.1:0-10234 GCA_031833965.1 Scyllaea pelagica
ACTTTTTCCCACCTGGCGCTGACATGGCCTAAATTGTGCCGATAGCGTCGTAAAACCCTCAAGAAACAAACAAACAATTCATCAACAACTCACATTACCTTTGTACAAGGTTTGTAAAGTTATCATGAATGAAATATGCTTAGAACCATTCAAAGAAAATGGAAGCCATAACTTTTTTAAAAAAGTGAATGAGGATAGTGGTTTCTTGTTACACTTTTTATCACACGTCAAAATGGAATCTTCAAGTGCTCCAAAATGTTTAGAAATAGGACTCATGTGTTTCTTATAATAGACCCATGTTCTCTATTAAGTATTAAACAAACTGTGACATCTAGGCTGTATCTTTTTTTTCTTCATTTCTAGGTGGAAAACGAAGTGAAGGCTTTGTGGTTCAAGTGAGCACAGGTTTGCCTCCTCAGGTTGATGGGCAGTTACGATGTTTCTGCAAATTGTGCATCCCAAAAATTCATTGGTCAGCTCCAAAAACCCCAGCTGTGACTCTTGTCAGAGTGAAATGGTGGGGAGAAGATGGCCAAGGATCAACCTTCAGGTGAAGTAACAGACAAACATACCTTGTGTGTCAATTATAAGATGCAAGGAAGTTTTCATTCTTTTACTTTATTTGTCAACTTTGAGTATCTTTTGATCAGTGTGTTAGTTTTGTGAACTTTTAGATTTTGAATACTCTTTTTTTTGGAAATGTCATAATTGTGTGATTTCACTACTTTGTAGTGAATAGATTAAAAGTTTTTCTGCCATTTTTAATGGGACTTTTTTTTATATAGTGCATCTAAATGATCAATATTTGAACTCACTGCTAGAACCAGTTTAATCATAGTGATGCTGATTAACATTTTGAGCACTGCTCTTGCTCTCCAATGAATGTATTTCTTAAAGCATTGTTTGTAAAGTTTGATGTGATGATGTCTTCCTAAACTTTGGTGTAAATCTGATTTTTCTAAAGAAGTATAAATTTGAATTCAATATTTAACAGGCCATTGGATGCAAAGAAGGGAAAAGACCAGGAGATTCATACCACAGCCCGCTACCCAGTACGAGCTGGCCCCATGCAGTTTGCAACCTACTTGAAAGACATGTCCAGTCTTGTATTAGAAGTTGTTGACAGCTCCAATGCAAAAACTGTTGGTCAGGCTACAATTACGGGTATAAGTCAGCTTTCAACTTCAAAAGGAATACAGAGGTAAACACTGGGTAATCTTTAGTTGAGTATTGTTTTAGTTTATATCTTGCCACTTCCAACAGCTAAGGTCATATCACTTTTAAGGGAGAAAGTAGGATGTTGCCATTAATTACTGAAATTATAAGAGTTGACAGAAATATGTCCTAGCAGAGATATTGTCAAGAGAGATACTTTACAAATTGTTAAAGAAAAAAAAAATCTCACCCAACATTTACAAGAGCGCATTGTGGCATTTGATAAAGAACAAGACATAGGCAAAATAGATATAATAATATCATTATGAAAATTACTGTTGAAACTAATTTCCAAAAATAGCCTTTAAAAGACAAAAAAAACATAGTTGTAGATAGGATACTTTTTCTTAAATCCCGAGCTACCTTTTATTGAAACTGTCATTTTTGTGAGAGGCAAAGATATTGACTGGCACCCACTAAAGTGGTTCAGTACAAGATACCGACAGATTCAGGATTTATAAAGGTAACAACATTATTTCTCTGATGTTTTAGGGTTTTTCTTCTTAATCATCTATCATTTTCAATTCAATGTTTTCAGGAAAGTACCAGTCAAGTCTGTGACTGGACAGAAACTGGCAGATTTAGAAGTATCTCTTATGCTGGAGCAGTTAATGGGTAACATTTGGATTCGTTTTTGTTTTTTTTTTCTGCGTCCTCTATCCACATTTGCACCAACCTGATTCTTTGATTCTTTGATTTGTATAGTTCCTGCTTGCAAATCCTGAATTTTTTCGTTGAATTCACAACCAGGCCTTGAGATCTGTCTGAGTATGAAAGAAGCAGTTTTTGATAATGTTGAAAATCATATCGATGGTGGTGAACATTCAAGAACTGAATTCAGACAACCTTTTTTAAGGGAGGAAGGATGTTTTAAAAGATTAAATTTGACAAAAAACAGGATCTGAACCCCTGTTTGCTATGGTAAGAGTGATGATAATGCACACTTTTACATGGCATCATTGCCCTTTTCTGCATGGGAAAAAAACTGTTAGCTGCCTTCATTTTCTTTTTTCTTTTCTTTTTTTAGTTTCCTTTTTTTCCTAAAAGCCTTAAGTTAGATACTTTGGCACTTGTACTCTTCATTGCCATAGTTCACAAAAAAAGAGACAACTCAATACTATTTGTAGTGAAAGTGTATTAGTCTTTCTTTTCATTTTGTATTTTTGTCTTGTTGTAACTTGTTAATGTTTGGCATTACATCTTTTTATATCACTCTGCAGCCTCCTATGACTGTAATGGGTCAATCCCAACTTCTGACATCAATACCAACATACCTCACGGACAGTCTAACCAACAAACTTCTCATGTTCCTAATCAATGTTCAGAGCAGTCTTTCAACAGTGCACAAGTAAGTACACATTGTGTAACATGGTAAAAGACCTTTATTTTAAGCATATATATTTGAATTTGTAGGAATGTTTTGCTTACTTTTATCATTAATTCATTTTATTTTTATTTTGCAAGAACTATTTATTGCTTTCTTAACCCCCGACCCGCGGCAGGCGTAAATTTACGCGGTGGCTGGTAACACACCGGGAAGCGCGAACAGCGTACTTTTACCCAAGCCGCGGCCCACCTGACTAGCCCAGCGGGCGTAAATTTATGCTTCAGCCTTGACCTTTATAAATTATTAATTTTCTTTCTTATTTTGACCAATCAAATACTCCGTTGCCGGGGTAAAGTCTAAAAATAACTGATGGTTACGGGGATGCCACGCCACGCCGCTTCGCGGCCCGCGCGTGACTGTCATCACTGTACAAAAGTGAGGGGTCTTTGTCTGTCACTTGCTGACACTGACCGTTGATTCACTACACACAAGCCGTTTGCAGCTCGCGTCCCGTAAGCGACACGCTAATTATTGATATTTTGTATACTTACCCGCCTCTCCCCGATTCCTGTTGTACCACTATTGTTATTGTTCGTGCTATTGGCATGGATACCATGCGCCTTGACAATTCGATTGCCCTGCGCAACTTAGTCACCGCGGCAATTGGTGACACCGTCCCATTCCCATTCATAACGGAGATGTGTTCTAATAATTACTCCCGACAAGAAGATATGCTCCCAAACCTGTCGTCTCCAACGTCCGACCCATTCATTGGAGGTCATTGGCCGACGACGTTGTTGACTCGGATGCCGAGGACACTGACACTGTTAGTGGCAGGAGCAGTGTCATTGTCATGGAGGCGACCTGGCAGTAGGCTGTCACTCCGCCCGACTCTCTCCCCTTCACGGCCTCAAATGGGTTTCAAATAGAGATAGCTGACACCACCCCATTGAATTACTTTCATCTTATGATAGATGATTTAATGGGTTTTTTTATTGTTTTTTTATTCCAGATATAAATCTCAAAGAACGATTTCTCATGCTTTTTTACAAATATATAGTTAGATTCACTTAAATCCTCTGTTCGTCCCCTTTCCAAATATATATGATGTTATAGGTCTTCTATCGCAAATAACCGCTCAGTGTAAGTTTTACTGACAAAAAAAAGATTGCACTTCTAACCCTCTGGCACGCCCACTATTCCTCACTGAGCGACGGTAAACAACAGCCAGCTGGCTGACCGTCACTTCCTGTTAGCCACTCGCGCGCCTTAGCTTCTACACAATATAGGTCACATCGCCGGCGGAGCACTCTGGGACATGTTAACGTGCTGCCACACAAAAATAAAAGGAGAACTCACACGAATATCTCACATTATGCTGACATCAGGCCAACCAATCTTAGCACTGTTCCCATAATGCCGACCGCCAGGTGGGCAGCTGCTAAAAACCTATTTTTACGGCTTAGGTATGTCGTGGTGTGGGAATCGAACCCGCCACCTCCCGGTTACGAGGCGGACGCTCAATCAAGTGCGCCAACGCAGCCGGTACTCCAAATTTGTTTTACAAAACTGTTATATCAACTTCAAAATTTAGAAAAACATTTCATTGCCCAAATTTATCCTCCCAATTCCTACTTTAAGCATTCAACACATGTGGAAAGCAGATCTTAAAGTGAGCAGACCCTGTGTTGGTCTAATGAGAGATATTTGAGTGAACTCTCCATGTAATTTACCTTAATGTTCCCAAAGAGCATCCCGAGGACACAAGAAACAATTTTCCTACAGAGTTTTAACTTGGGGGACACGGTGGCTCAGTGATCATGGCTCTGGCGCTGAAAACGAGGGGACGCGGGTTCGAGTCCGTCAGGCGAGCAAATTTTTATCGTCAATACCCCAAGAAAAAAACCCGTATGCCACTCCCCTGATCCCTACAACATCGGTATGTGGAATCTAGAGCCTAGACCAATCGGAGACCAATGATAAACTTAGAGGTCCCGTGTGCACGTTGCGCACGTTAAAGAACCATTGGCAGTTCGAAATCGAAAAGAGTAGGACTGAAAGGCCGCTTTCCGGGCAAAATTGAAATCCTACTTCTTCCACCAAAAGGTCACAGTGGGCTGTTCATCTGCTTAGCTAAATGGCATGATCCAGAGAAATTCCGTCTCAACAAGAGTCGGCCCTACACTGTAATGGTAAAAGGGTACTGGATAATGATGATGGGTATGTCGCGGCCTGGGGTGGAACCCATGACCTACAGGTTCCGTGGCGGACACTCAACTACCAGAGCCAATGTCGCCGTTAGAACGAGAGCTATGGCTGGTTCAGTTGGTAAAGGTGCTAGATTGTCATGCACTGGCTACTTTGGCTCAAATCAATCAGCGACAGCACATTATACACTCAAGTGGGTGTGTATGTACCACTATCCACCTCGGAACCAATCTGCCATGTACTCTTCTTTTTATTATTATTCTTTGTTCCTCGGTGGATAGTTGTGGCAATGGCTGCAGTCCAATGGCTGCAATGGAGTCAGGTCATGTGCTCTTCTTCTTTGTATTATTCTTTGTTCCTCGATGGATAGTTGTGACAATGGCTGCAGTCCAATGGCTGCAGTGGAGTCAGGTCATGTGCTCTTCTTCTCAATATTATTCTTTGTTTCTCGATGGATAGTAGTGGCAATGGCTGCAGTCCAATGGCTGCAATGATGAAGTCTCTGGTCAGCTGTAGGTCATCAGCCTTGCCATAGAGTTTTGGGGTGATTGTTGTCAGTCCGCTCCAGGTCCTCAGCCTTGCCATAGAGTTTTGGTGTGATTGTTGTTTGGGCTGGCCAGTAATTCTTACGCTGCTTTCTGTAATTTTGACTTTCCAATTAGGATATGGGCTTGCCACCTGCTTGCCTTAATCTCTTGGCTCAGAGTTTTTCCTGCCTTTTGTTTGATATCAGATTGGGTAGTTGTTTTTTTTTTTTGACACAGTCTGGTGTCAAACACTATGTCGGGTCCCTACACTGGCTTTGGTCGGTACAAAAGGGAAATGATAAACAAACAAACAATCAAGTTTTCAGGTCAGTGTAGTTTGAACTTGAATTTCAATGCCAAGATATGTAGTTTTGAATTCCTTTTTTTAACCTGCTTGTTTTTCTTTATGATTTTAATATGGAATAGTATATGACTGAATTGTATGAAAATATGAAAATGAAAAAAAAAAAGCATTTCAATGTTAGTTGAGGGGCAAGCTCGCTGGATAGAATGTGAAATGAAAGAGTATCAGAAAGTGATATTTATATTCAAATTACACATCAAGTTTCGAAAAGTTTTTTTTATATTGCTAAGAATGTCTTTTCTTGCAATTTTACAAGTGTGTGCTGCAGTGTAACAAAAAATTTTTTTTTCTGTTTGAAAATTTAAAAAACATCCTTACTTACAGTATGATAAGTGTCATTAAATTTTGATAGAAAAATGTCTGTAGAAGGTTGATTTTTGATTTTTTTTTTTTTTTAGACTTAATAGCTATTCTAGTTAACAAGTTACAACAAGAAAATAATCTTGCAAAATCTCTTCGGTATCATGCTGCAGAAGTGAGAGCTAATGAATATGTAGTCTGGTGCTATCGCGGAATTTATTTTAAGTTAATGTTGATAATCAACAGCATTTATCAAGTGCATTTCTTCAACATGGTAGGGGAGTCTTGACTTCAGCCATTAATGATCCTCGTCTGCCTTCATGGATTATTTTCCCACACCACCCCAAACTGGCTTTGTTGGCGCACTTGGTTGAGCGCCTGCCTTGTAACTGGTAGGTGGTGTGTTTGATCCCATGCAGAGACATACCCAAGTCATAAAAGTCGTTTTTTTAGCAGCTGCCTGCCTGGCGCTCAGCATTATATGAACAATGAGTGCTAAGACTGGTTGGCCCGGTTTCATTATAATGAATGTGACTGGGTGAGAGATATTCTTATGAGCTCTCTGTTTATCTCTGTGTGGCAGCATGTGAACATGTCTAGAGCACTCCGCCTGTGATGTAGCCTAATATACAGTGTGGAAAACAGGAATTAAATCCATAATGTTAAAACGATAACATTAAACCTATTCGCACTTCTCTCTCTGTGGCCAGACGTACTCCAAGGATCTGTTGGTGGGAGCCCTGAAATCCAAGCTGTGTATCGACTATGTGACCTTGAGCCAGTCCCTCTTGGAAGGCCCGTCACCCATCCTCAAACCATTCCGCATCCTCATCAGCTTGCTGGACAAACCAGAAATCGGGCCGGCTGTCATTGAGAACGTTCTACTGGCCGTGTTTCGCGCCCTCAAGAAAGAAGGGGATTACTTTGCCAAAGCAACAAGTTCCAATTCCGTCTCCTCCCTGTCCCCCATCGCCTCTGATAACAGGGTACCGCTTGAAACTATCAAGACGGCAAACCTGTTGTTCAGCTCCTTTGAGTCGTATTTCCTGTGGGAATTCATCGGCCGCCTCTTTGCCACGATGTGCGACCGCAAGGCTCAAGACGGCAAGGCAGCGGGGGAGGAGGCTTCAATCATTGAACTCTGTGACCTCATCGAGGTCCTGTTGGACATACTTGCCCTGGTAAGTTTTGTCTTTAAAAGGCTTCTTTGGCGCACTTGGTTGAGCGTCCGTCTCATAACCGGTAGGTGGCGAGTTCGATTCCCACACCGCGACATAACTAAGTTGTAAAAATTGGTTTTTAGCAGCTGCCTGTCTGGCGCTCGGCATTATGGGAAGAGTGCTAAGACTGGTTGGCCTGGTGTCAGTATAATGTGACTGGGTGAGATATTCGTGTGACTCCTCCGCTTATCTCTGTGTGTAGCAGCATGTTGATATGTCCAGAGTGCTCTGCCGGTGATGCGACCTAAACTGTGTAGAAGCAGGCGTTAAACCATAACGTTTAAACATTTGAAGTTTTGTCTTTTGTTTTGGTATCAGTTTCTCTTTAGTACCACCCAATAGGTAATGCAGGGACCCGAAATGATGTTTGACACTAGAACTAGAATGCGTAAAAAAATACAAACCCAATCTGATATCAAACAAAAGTCAGGAAAGCTCTGAGCCAAGAGATTAAGACAAGCAGGTGGCTAGCCTACTGTGCCCACTCTTAAATGACTCAAAGAAGATATACATTGAGGTGTACATCTAGGGAGGTCAAACAAATTTTAATGTAGCCTTAGGATGGACTTGCAGTGTTATTTACAAAGATGCACTGCTTAGCCACTACTTGCAATGTGGATAATGTAAAAGATGCAGTAAGGTCAGCAGTGCAATTTGTTGTTGTTGTTGTTTTTGTTATTGTGATTAATCCCTTTTTGCTGTGGGCAGTGAGTTCTTAACAGCCCAATGCCATTCTCATGAAGCAGCAGGTCTTGTTCAATTGGGCTAGTCCTGAGTAGAGAGTGTTGTGTATGATTGGTTTCACTAGAACAAGTTGATGTCTGACAAAACAATGCAAGGACTGTCTATTTTGTAAAAGATTCCAATATTTTTGTAGTAATTTTTTATCCTTCTGTTTTCTATCCTAGTTATGTATTATCAACTATGCTTTCAGTTCCTCGTGTGGTAAATGTGTTGTAGAAAAAAAACCCTCTTTGTTTTAAATATCAAAGCCTGATCAGTGGCGGGATTGCTAATTTTTGTGAGATGATGGCTCGGGTAGTCAAGCTATGAGTCAAACATTATAATACATTATAATTATACATTAATTCCTGCAGGGACATGAAGGATCTCTGGGGCTCAGGTTCAAAACACTGTTAATAATTTCTAAAGATTTTTGAGAAATTTGATCATTTAAAAGACTTTAAATAAGTTCTAAAGATTTTATAGAAGTTTTTTATCGCTTTTGGAGACAGGAAATTTTCTAATGATTTTTTTTCTCTTTATATGCCACCTCTCCTCAAATTCTGTGCACGTTCAGCCTGTACACATTTTTCCTTTTTTTGAAATAGCTATAGACTGCTGTCTTATCAAACAATTCTGCTCCTTCTTTGTTCCTCGACGGATGCCTATGGCTGCAGTCCAATGTCTGCAATGAAGTCTGTGGTCCGCTGCAGGTCCTCAGCCTTGTATTTTCACGTTGTTTTCTGTACTTGTCGCAATCCATTAAAAAGACGTGTGGTGTTTTGCTTGAAATTGCTATTTATTGTACGAATAGTTAGTAACATTTGACTTTTTAATCATTCAGTGTATTCTAGCCCGAGTGGAAACTGTGTTGGATGCTTTTTGTTGACCGTTAGCAGACACAGAGATTTTTTGGTTTGTTTTGTTATCAGATCCCTTTCACACCATTCAATAGCAGTGTAGGGACAGACACAGAGGTATTTTATATAAATCTTGTTAATCAGCTCCCTAAACCCCTCAAGAAACAAATAAACAAACTAACCATCTTTTTTTTCCCCCAAAACCCGTCCATCACTTTCAGGACGTGTACCCGGAGACCAGCACGGAGCACATTCCAGAGCTGCTGCACCAGGTGACCATTTCGCTGACCAACACTTGCATGTCCCTCTCCGACCTGGAGATGACCACCGTGCTGAAGCTCTGCTCCAAGCTGTTCTCGCATGTCCAGCCGTCCTTGGCCGGTTTCGGCCACAACCGCAGCCAGTCCATGGACGGAGGGGACAACGTCAGCGTGTTCAGCAATTCTGACCTGCCTGCAAGGGCGCGCTCCAACAGTTCCATTCCCAGAGACACTATTAGTATCAGTGCTAATGACGGCGGCAACGACGAGGAGAAAATTGTCCCCGATTTGAACACAGCGGTTGTTGAAAACAATGAAATATCCGCTGCGAGTAATGCAACAAAGCCTGATTGCAAATCGGTATCCGGTAGTGAGACGGTGGGAAAGGAGGAATTTGAGAAAGAGTATCTGGAGCAAGCGCACAAACTCTCCAATGGTGACAAATGTGAAAACACGGAAACGTCCTCGGGGAAGGAGTCTGAAGGCGGTGCTAAAAGGGAAGAAAGCCAGAATAATGAGGCGATGATAGAAAGCAATGGGGATACGGCACTGTGTGATAGAACTACGAATCGGATGAAAAAGGAAGGTTCCATAAGTTCATCCCTGTCCCTGTCCATGAGGAAAGCGTTGTCCGGACACATCAACCTCATGCAACTGTGCGTCAAAAGTTTCCAAGAATTCTTTCACTGCTTTACTCACCTTCATGTTCTGAAATCCGAACAATTTTGCGCAGAAAGACTGGAAAACTTGTCTCTGAAAAAAAGGACGCCACCATCTTCATCTTCTTTCGCTCCTGAAACGCAGCCTGCCTTGAATCAGGGCGGAAGTGAAGAAGACAAAGATGTTTCTTCACACGACAGTGGAAAGGTCAACCTTGGTCAGAGTGCGGAGGTTATCAAAGCTTTTCAACAAGCGTGTGGTCTGCTGGTGGATTTTGCCAGTTTCCCCATTTACTGCACCGACTACCAAACCATCATGGAGGAAATGAAGAACAAAGGTATGTTGTGAAAATGGATGGATAGTCCCTAGTGTGTGAAGCAAAGTCTCAAAAAAAACGGGGGCCATGGGCTGAATTGCTAGAACAACTTGGGCTTTGTGGTCTAGTCGTGGTAGACTCTTGAACTTGTGGTTTTGAGATCGTGGGTTCCATACAAGGGGGCCACGGTGGCTCAGTGGTCATGGCTCTGGGCACTGAAACGAAGCGACGCGGGTTCGAGTCCGACTTGGGAG
>JAUEKY010125355.1:0-10234 GCA_031833965.1 Scyllaea pelagica
TGTGTTTGTGTGTTTGTGTGTTTTTGTGTGTGTGTGTGTGTGTGTGTGTTTGGGGGGGGGCTCAGCATGTGACATATAGAATAAGACATATTTCTATGTAGTGTACACTGATCCCTCTATGGTGCCAACATGTCTTCCTGTGTGTCCTTTACAGACCAGGAGGAGCTGCCCTCTGGCATCCAGGCCCTCTCCCTGCAAACTCCATGGGCCCCGCAGACGTCGGCTTTCAGCACGGTCGGACAAGCCAGCCGAATCAACACTACCACCACCATCATCACTCCCAGCACCACCACCATCCTCATCAGCAGCACCATCACCTGCCAAACCAGCCCCACTCCCACCCCTACCAGCAACATCCCCACCACTACTACCCACCCCAGCACCAGCACCAGCACCATGTCCGCCAGTCCAGCCTCAACGAAGCAGGTGGAGGAATGATGGCCAGGCCGAGCCAAGGCATGTCGGAATCCCAGCACAGTGCGTACAGCAGTGACCTGGGCTACCAATCCCCGCAACTCTTCATGCACGGTGACGGCCGCCAGCCAGCCAGTTTCCACGACATGAGGGGTTCCTCCGACTCCTCCCCTGCCTCCACTCACCGAGGCTACAGCACAGCCGATATCCGGAAAGGAAGTCTCCCCGATTTCCACCATAACAGTCCGGTGCCCATGCACGGGGAACAGCCGGTGTACAGGAAGGGCTCCATGTCTGACGACAGCAGTAGTTACTACAGCGGGGACAGCGGCCCCATGTCGTTGATGTTCATTCGAGCAGACGGTCACGACGGACTAACGCAAGCACCCACGACAGAACAAGGCCAGGAGTTTATCCCTTTCAGCCAGGACATTGTCAACCAGCAGGAAAACAACCCCGCTGTCCACTACGCCCAGCCCAACAAATCCAAGCGGTCTTTCCCTAGAACGAACCCTAACTACGTCGGCCTGACCCGCAGCGGGGGTCCCTCCTCTGGCAGTTCGGGCATCTACAAGAAAATCAACAGCCTGGACATACAGCCGTCCGGCAGTGGCGGGAACAGCCTGGACACCACTGGCTACGTCCTGACGGGTAACGGCGGCATGGCCCCCAGCATGTCGCTGTCCGACTCCTACTCGGACAGCCAGAGCTTGACCCAAAGCCCCCAGCTCATGCATACAAGCATCAGCAGCAACAGTGGTAGCTTGGTGGGCCAGCCACACCCTGCTGGTAGTCTGCACCTACAGGTACACCCGCAACAGCAGCAGCAGCAACAACAACAACAGCACCACCGCAGCGACAGCGACACCTCCCAGTCCAGCACCAGCAGATCCTACCCTGTTCATTCCCAGCCTCCACCACAGCAACATTTCTCCAAGGATATAGACACTGCCAACAATGCTCGCTGCTCCAAAACCCGAGATCTTTCCGACAGCCAAGGGTCGTCCTCTCAGGGGTCGTTGCGTAACCTCTCTGAAGCCGGCCTTTCATCCCAAAGTTCCCAGCGGAATCTTCCAGACAGCAGTAGTAGCAATCAGCATCCAGCCCTCAAGGATGCTAAGGTCTCTTCCAGCTTGGAGCAAGCTAGAAGTAAGTCATTTTGTAATGCTATACACCTGGTGTCAGAAACAACAAAGTCATTAGGAATTACCACTAACTTTGCTGTCTCAACATCCTTTAAAAAATGTGATTGATGATTTATGGATACAGAGGGAATAAGATACTGACTGGCAGAGAATGGGCATATCAAGTTTTCATGTTGAATGGTCCCTCTTTGTATTCAATGACCACTCTGCCTTTCTCGCTGATACTCACCTATTTCTGCTAGGTCTTCATTACGAGTAAGGACATTTTGTGTGTGTTTTCCCTTGTCACTCTGTTTTATCTATTTTGTTAGTCTTTGATTTATTTCTCCACAGCGCTTAACTTCCTGAATGGGGTCAGTGTTCTTTCCTTCACTTAAAATACTCCTTCTTTTCACAAGACAAGCAGTATTTTTCAAAGCTGACTTGTAGTAGTTTTTTTCTTTTTAAAATTTTTTCATTTTTAATTGTATTAAATTGTATATTTATGTATTTCATTGCTCATCTGTATTTCTCTGAGACATGAGCAAACATATCTATTAATTGTCTTGCATATCTGCATTTTGTGTCCTTATGTCTGTGTTGTTTTTGTCCATTCTCTATGTGTGTTCTAAGCCATTGCAGTGGCATCAGTGGCACAGTGGTCACATTACTTGCCAGGAGCTGAAAGGTCACTCGATTGATGCCAATTGAAGCAAATCAATTTGGCCCGTAGAAAAGTCTCTTGACAATCATCTTCTTGCCCAAGCCAACTGAAAATAGCTACAAGCTCACTACTAGTAGTCAATCTGGATACATGTGTCCTACCCAGATGGAGACAGAATGCCAATTGTGTAATCCATACAGAAGAGTTAGAATTAAACATGGGATCTATAAGCCTTAAAGCCTCTAAAGGACAGGGTTTAGTGTCTGAGCAATTGATAGCTATATGAAACTACCACAATAAGGCAAAAGCTTGAGTGGAAAAAAAAATTAGAGGGAGCTTCAATAACCAGTGAATATTTTCAGGCAGGGAGATCATTTATTGGATGGTTTAAAATTCTCATTAATAACTCTTTTGATTAACTGCATTCATTACCGCCACACCTTTTGAGCTCCTCAGATCGGGTTTCTGAAAAGTCTGCAAGTCTACTCTAGACAACTCTCCATGCTGTATGTGCTCACACTCTAGTGTCCTGAACACACTTATAAAATCAAAAGGAAAAGAACACAGCTATAAGTACACATAGCACCCATAAACTTACAACACAACCTTTGTTCCCTATTTTACCCAGTTGAAACCTGTGAATCCTCTTCCTCACTCAGATATCAGCATGGGCTATGCTCCAGTGGATCAGTCCCCCAAGAGATCTGACAAAATGGACCGCAGTGGGCAGGAGGAGGACCAGGACGAGGAGGAGCCTGACTATGCCAACATCCCGCCCAGCCGGAATGGCTTTGACAGCGGCAGCAACAGTCTGGCTGGCAACCCTGCAACGGACAGCCCTCGGATAGGTGGCTACAGGGAAGAGGATGATGAGGACGACGACGACATTGAAGATGACGACGATGGGGAAGAGGATGACGATGATGAGGATGGTGATGACGATGTATTGAATGATGATGAAGACTACAACAAAGAGAACGAGCATAGAAGGGACAGCTACCCTGATTATGACAGTAAATTATTTTTCTATATCTTCTTTTAGTTTATTGAAATTGAAAATGAATCTGGTTAGTCAGGGGTACCAAGTTGGAGGGAAGTTGGAATCATCAGACATTTGTGTTTTCAAATGTTTTTCATGATTAAAGATTACTGTATTAACTAATTGTACTTTAAATCGTTGATAGTTCAATGGTACTGAATAACTCAGTAATTGTAGTTAATGTGTCACCTTGTTAAAGGCAGACAGAGTTTGATTATTAAACTGAAGAATCTTAGTTCATCAAGATGTGCTCTTGAACAGACAATGGAATGTCTTGAGACACAGTCTCGTGTGAACAACATGACAATCTTTAGACGAAAAGGCTTTGCTCTTTAGTTATCAGATCGATAACCAATGTAATATTTTAGAAATGACTTATATCTATGCAAGGTATGAATTATGCATATACATGTAGCGTCTCTCCATTATTTTGTACCCACCGAATTGTCTTGAAATTTGAACATGCTGAATGTCATTATCTTCATTTTATTTTCTCTCATGACAAAATGCAAAACCCCTTAATTATTCTCTTTACACAAGTATGCAGGGCTGTTTTCTGTCGTCCAGTTGCCGTCTTGTCGAGTAATCGCATTCTATGTATAGACATCAAAGTATCCAAGACATTATAATATTGTCACTCAGGAGAATAGTATATCAAACTCTTTTACAATTAAATATCCACAAACACACAGAGCTGGGTCCTATAATAATCTATCTTTCAGTTATCCTTTTTGCAAAGAGACTGTTTTTGTGTCGATAGACCTGAACATATCGTTAATCTTTTTGTGTCGATAGACCTGAACATATCGTTACTCAATAGGACGAAATGCAACACCCGTTTACCATTCAAATTTCCACAACCATGCGCAGCTGTGTTCTATGATATCTATCATTCAGTATTATTGAGGAATGGGTTTCTGTGCCGAAACATATAACATATCTTTACGCAGCAGGACAATATGCAGCACCCTTTTACAATTCAAATTTCCACATGCATGCAGATCTGTATTCTATTGTTGTGATTAGATCTCATCACTGGCTTCGTTGGCGCACTGGGTTGAGCATCTGCCTTGTAATCGGTAGGTGGCTGGTTCGATTCCCACACCGCGACATACCTAAGTCTTAAAAATCAGTTTTTAGCAGCTGCCCGCCTGGTGCTTGGCATTATGGGAACAGTGCTAAGACTAGTTGGCCCAGTGTCAGTATGATATGACTTGGTGAGATATTTGTGTGAGTAATCCGTTTATCTCTTTGTGGCAGCACGTTAAAATGTCTCAGAGTGCTTGCCGGTGACGTGACCTTAATTGTGTATAAGCAGACGTTAAACCATAATGTTTCAATGGGTTTTTTTTAAAGATCTCATCAGGACCCTATTGAAAACTCCATTCCAATGCCATTCTCTCCCAGGTGTGCCTGAGCTGGAGTCTGATTCCTCCAGTGTGTTTTCTGCCACGCCCCGAGGACAGTCGGCCCCCTCCCAGCCAATCAGCATCCCCACATCCCTGGAGACCCAGCATGCCTCTCTGCGAAGGAAGAAGGGGGACAAGCCTGATGCCAGCCCTGCTGAGCGGAGCCAATCCTTACAGGTAACAAACACTTGCTCTCGCTCTGCTTATTGCCTGCCTAAAATGAATGGATAAACTCATTTGATTCATTGCAGGTAGACTCAATTTAAGGCTATAGAGCTTCTTACTGTACCCATAAACTGTGGTATCTTTACACTGGAAAAGAGTCCCCTTCCCACAATTATATAAAGACATAGGAGAATCACACAAAATTAGTATTTTCAACAATGAAAATAAAGTAATACTTTCAATTTGTTTTGACTCATGCAGATTTATAGATGTGAGATTGAAATTGTCAAATGAAAATGAGAAATATTTGTTTGACGCATGTCGTTTTTGCAGTTATTGTTATCATCATTCCTGTTTTTCTGATTGCTGTTGCTGTTGCTGTTATTGCTGCTACTGCTGTTATATTATAATGTAAAATTCATGTTTCCACACAGTGAGCAAAGACATCACAACTCACTCATGTCAATCCCTGTAAGGTTTTCGACTGATTATGTAAAGAAGAAAATGATAAGCTGTATTGATAAACTGTAATATGAAAATGATTTTCATTGTGAACTTGGTCACCAAATTACTAAAGAAGCTGTCTTTAAAAGAACTTGATAGTAATGAAAGTGCACACTTGTATTGCGCCATGCTCCCCTTTTGGATTGAGGGCTCTGGGCGTGTCACATAAGATAAACATTAAAACATGAGCAACTTTCAAACAAACAAACAAAAATACTAACATCGATTTGCAAACCTCCCTTCTTAACAGCATTCTGGAAAGGGAGAAATTTGTCAATAAAAAGCCTGAAAAAATTAAATGGGTTTTGAGGCGTTTCTTAAAGATGTCCAGGGAAGTGGACTTATGCATGACGCTGATTGTTCCGCACTATAGGGTCCAAAGATTTAAAACTACGGTCACTGGATTTTAAAGGATAGTGTATTGTATGGAGCATGAAACATAGCACCAGTCGATACTGAATCCTACTGGTGGTTGTGTGTGATTGCAGGTGGACTTGACTGTGGGCCAGCGGCCGCTGAGCATGGTGGTTCCCTCCCAGTCGGACGTCAACATGGCCATGAGCCCCTCCACAGGCTCTCTCAGTCGAGGGGTAAGTGGAAGCCTTCTCTCCTAACACACCTAGCACACAGGGTTCTATTTTTGTCCATCTGCTGTTTTGGGATTCGAAATTTGTTTTTGTTTTGTGGATCTTTTATTGTATTTAATTTTGTTGCTTTGGTTTTTTTTTGTATATGATTTTAGGTGGGGTTTTTTTTTTTGCTTTTTTTTTTTGGTATTGTTTTTTTGTTTTGTTTTGTTTTTGGTATCGTTTTTTTGTTTTTTGTTGTTTTTTGTTTTGGTAAAAGAGGGGGAGGGGGTAGTATGGAAAACAAACTGACGGATCGCTCAATCATCAAAGGTGCTTTTCACTACAGGTAGCAAGGCAGCATTGTTGCTGTAAACAAAGGTTTGAATCTGCACAACACACCTCTATTTTGTCCCATGTTATCAGGGCTTTGTCTGTTTTGTTTTTTCAGCACTTTACTACTCAATTTGAACCAATTATTTCAATGGGACAGTTGATTTATGTTGATTTATTTAATTGATCACAGTGGGCTGATCACCTGCTCGGCTTTGGCATGATTCAGAGAAATTCTGTCTCATGAAGAGTCGGTCCTACACTGTAGTGGTAAAAGGGTACTGGATAATGAAATGATGATGATTATTTGATGAATTCTTTCAAACATCTTCATAAATTATTGCATGTGTAATGTTTGCGATAAGGCGGTGATGATGAAGTCAGAAAGATATTGATAAAGCTTAATTATGCTCGTGAAATCCCCGTCTCCAGAAACTGGCGTCAGAGGGAGACATGGAGCACTACAGCCAGCACCTGAACCGCCACAAGAAGGGGCTGTTTGGCAAGAAGGTCCCTTTGAACAACATGCTGACCTGGTCCAAGGTGAGACACGACTGGAGTAGAGTAGTCATTTAGTATAGAGATATAGAGATGGTAGAACTTCTTGCAAAGTGGTTACATTTCTGCTTGACCACAAATTTCTTCTTCTTATCAAGTCTAAGTATTAGTTGTTACGTTCATGAGTTTTTCTTTTGCTTCCTGAGAAGCCATCCCCTACCATATATCCTTACATATCTTGTCTTACTTTCTGAGATTTTTGTTTTACCTCTGGGCTTTACCTTGCTCAGCTCATATTCAATAACATCATTTTTTTTAAAGATCTTTTCATCATTTTTAGATTTGTTTACACCCTCATAGCTGTTTAACAAACTGCATTTGTTTGACAATCAATAAATGTGACTTCTTACAGAAAAGATTGTGATTGATTAGAGAAAGTGCTCCTTTTGCAATTTTTTTCAGAGTTGATTTCTTTGGGTTTTTTTCTTTCGAATATACCTTGAAGTAAATGTTTTTTGTGTTTCTACATCTGATTCTCTACCCCACCATTCTCCCTCTGTGTGTCACAGGACCCTATCCAGAAGCCCATGATCCGGACGGCGGACAAGACCATCAAGAAAGAAGCTTGTGACATGTTCAAAAATATCCTTTGCCTTCATCTGACCACAAACATTATCATCTTCATACTGTTCCTCACATTTTGTTTAAGGATTGATGTCACACCAGCTTACTAGTTATAGTTTGAAGCAACAATAGCAGTTTTGGCTTCTATGGAAAGTTATGTAGAAGGTTCTAGAATTTGATATTGGTTATTCCACTGAGGACTGTCATTCACTGAATTGCGTTTTGTGTGTGGTTACGCAGAGACGCTATCTCTTAGTCAGTTCATTATTTTTCAAACTTATTAAAGGCAAACATGATATGATTTACGTCTACATGTCTTTCTGTTTGCAAAGCAGTGCAGATCACTATTTTGGATGTTGTGCGCCTTCTAAATTCATAATCGTTATATCATTTTATAAACCAAGGTAATGGAAAAAGGCTGTGTGTTCACAGATCAAATGTAAGTACTGCCGTTTCAAAATGAAAGGCAGTAACTGCAGCCTGGTTGCGGCTCTTAGTTTCTCTGTTATCGAGGTAAGCACAATTTTTTTTTCTTCCCAAGGACACAAATGACTGATATTACACTATTGATACACCTTAACAGGAACATTGGGATAAAGATAAACCCCACACCAACTGAGATGATGATATCTCCAGTAGATTTCATAGTATGTCAGTTACTGGCTTTCATTTTGAAATGGCAGAGTACACCTGGGGACCTGAATTATTCAGTGCTAATGCTGATTTTTCATTTCTATATTTTGTTCTTTAAATAGCTCGCTACAGCTATTTTTTTTTTTAAAAAGAAGAACCACCACCAAACCAGCCACTTTCAGCTCTTTTTGGAAATTCTCATTATGGCAACACAGCGCTGCCTGTCTCTCATATCTTCTTAGTAGTTGTAACTGCCTATCTCTCACGCCTTCTCAGTAGTGGTTGTCATCTCCCTGCACGGAGTTCTCCTTAACGGCGCCCACTGATCCAGCTGTACATGGGGGACCGCAAGGGCAAGCAGGCCCCGATGTCGGTGGCCCTGGACATCATCACCAAGGGATGGACCATCCCCAACCTGCGGGACGAGATCTTCATCCAGCTCTCTCGACAGACCACCGACAACAAGAGAGAGTGAGTCAGGCGGTGTGGCTGTGTGTGTTTGTAATGTTTTTTACTAAAGAGAAAAAAAAGTCCTGAGGTATTATATAGCTTGTTGAGTTGGGCTCATTGGACTGAAAGCCCTTTATCACCAGCTAACAGCAATAAGAAGAAATCTGTTGGAAGAGACATTTCATTTATGATAGGGCAAGACTATTGATAGAAATTTTAGGTAGGGTAGACGGCAGAGCACTTCTGCTACTAAAAAAAAATGTGGAAATGTTTGGATAATACCAAGATGAACACTTCTCTGTTTGTGATTTATTTACATTTACCTAGAAAAATGTAAAAATGTTGGTGTGCACATGCAGGGCCATGCTGAGTGCGATGATTTATACAAAGAAAAGATAATAGAATAATAATTGAATTTAAAAGATGTAAACATGGAATTCTGTCTTCTGGCAGAGAGAGCCTGCAGCGTGGCTGGGAGCTGATGGCCATGAGCCTCCACTTCTTCCCCCCGTCCCTCAAGTTCCACTCCTACCTGGACAACTACATCAACAAGCACAAGGACGCAGACTTTGGAAATGTAAGGACTGATGTACTACTGAATACTTTTGATTCCTTACGAATATAGGGCTGACACTAGTGGCTTTTTTGGGGGTATAAGGATAACACAGATATAGGAAAGAGAAAATGATATTCCCTGTAATACACACAAGCAGATGTGTGTACCCAGACACTGCACATAAACTATTATGGAGAAATGTTATTCCTTGTAATACATACAAACACTTGCTCACACACATGCATGTTGCCACGCACTGCACATACACTGATTTGGAGAAATATCATTCCCTGTAATGCACACATGCATCATGTACCTGAACACTGCACATAAACAGATAAAGAGAGGAAAAAATGTTATTCCCTTTGATACACACAAGCACCATTTCCCACACATTCATGTATACAGGCATGCGCCCAAACACCGCCCATACACTGCATGCACACACAGACACACCCAATGGAATCTGTACAAAATTTCCAATATTAACTTTTTACCTCTTTAAATCTCTGTAATAATGCACCAGTGCTAGGTATGAAAAGACTCTATCCCTTAAACTTGGAAATTAAAGCTGTAGATATTTTTAACAGTACACAAGAATAAATCTGTACTGAAATTTATTCACCTTTCAGTTTCCTGGCAACACAAATAGTAAACTTTTATCCTCATAATTTTTCAACACACCCACTCAATGTTCCTATGTGGTTGTAAGATTAAAAGATTGAGAAATCAAATGTGATAAGATCTAAATTTTACCAGGAAATGAGAGGATACAGCTTGCCAGAGTATCTGTTCCGTAATATTTGCCATCCATAAATCAATAATAGCTGTTCATATTTTATAATTAGTATTGTGATTCTGATAAGAATATAAATTGTGTCTTTAAAAAATAAAAATTATTCTAAAACTGATATTGTTTTCTTTTAATTTACCACAATATATGGCAATCTAATTTGGTTGAACAAATATCTTATTTATATGTCCATATCAATAAACAATGAAGCCATTTCTGGTGTGGTTCATTATATTTCCTTTGTACTAACTGCTTATTTTTGCTTTCATCCATTTTCAAGGGCTGCGATTGTAACACAAGTGTTGTAAATTTAAAGTGTCTTTATCAACATCTGCTCAACTTATTAATCATTGAATATTCAATTTTTCTTGCGAATTCCTGGAACGGGTCTAACTGCTAGTATGTTATGAATGTCCTGTGTGTATAATGTCTATTTCCCCTAGTATGTTTTGAATGTCCTGT
>JAUEKY010125466.1:0-16590 GCA_031833965.1 Scyllaea pelagica
TATATATATATGTATATATAAATATATCGCTCTGTGTAGCTCTGTCAACACTTTGTAACACATGTGCTGTAGTTTTAAGCTTAATGTGATAGAGCTAAACACTGCATATAGGAGCCCATGCAGTTAAGGCACCAGAGATTACAAATAGATGATACAGTCATTTAAATCAAAAATTGGTATTTGCTTTGTTCTATAACAGGATACTTGATTACAAATGACCATTCACAACTGTTGGCTACATCAATACCACAACCTTTCTAAGCAAAAGTATTAGCAAGGGATCTGCAAAAGTGTAATTATCTTTCAGGACAGGGTAGATTCCCTCATAGGCCCAAAACAAACTGAAACAAACGCACCTGTAACATTACCTTATGAAGGCAAATAAAAGTGATACAGCCTTTAATAGTTATAGTTATTGAATAAATCAGCTCAATAAACATACACTAAATTTTTTCTAGAATTTTAGACACAACAATGCATTATTTTGTTTATTGGTTAGCCAGTGGAACAAAAGGAGTTAGTCTAGATTTGTGAAATGAGTCATTTAGATGCCTCTTGTGTTTTCACATTTAATACATATTGAAATATAACAATTTTATACAAGCAATGAAACACTACAAAGTAAGCCTCTTTGTAAATTACACAAAAAAAGATTATTTCTAGATAATGGGCTCATTTGATAATGGTTGAGCCTTAAATTAAATGCATTTATTGATACTTTTTACTGAAATGTATTACTTTGTTTAGCCTTTCAATTCGAAAATGTAAACTTAATATTTCAGTGTATAAAATGGAACCTCGCAAACGTAATAAGAGGAGACAGGTAGCACCGGATGATACAGATAATCTGGTTGGCTCCGACAATAGCAGTTTTCACCTGAATGAAAGAGGAGATAGTCAACTCAATAAACCTGATCACACAGATGGGTAAGTGGAGAATATGAATGTTGTTATATTTCCTTTGAACCTTTGAAATGGATGTTTGTGACATGATTATTACTGGTTACATAGTATGCATGAGGTTCTGTGGTCTAGTGGTGGACCCCTGACTTGGAATTATGAAGTTGTGAGGTTGCATCCCAGCAGTGACATTTGAAAGTTGAGTCTTTGGAAAAGGCTCTTTTCCTCACATTTTCCCACTCCACTCCAGTGTCAATGAGTAACTGGCAATTGTGTTGTCCGCCAAAAGTGCCTGCTAGTAGGTCATATGTCTCACCCTATGTGCCTTGCATTGCTTTTGGCTTAGAAGGGTTTATAAAGGAATTAGAGAACATTAAGTAGGTTTTGTGGTTTTAATTATTTTTTCTTATAAAATCACTGTGCTTTACTGAAAGGAAATTATGAAAATTTCAACCAGTTGCCTTATCTAGATAAATGATTTGGACACCATTTTTTGTCCACTTTGCTGGAAAGGGGTTAACTTGCAAAATGTTAAGAGATTAAGCGGAATTGAGATTTTTTGCTTTAGAAACACAAATAGCAAAAGATATATTTTTTCAAGGAAAATTTAAATCTTTTTCAGCAACAGTGATAATGTCATGTCCCTCATGATATTGCCCGATTGTCAAAATAAGAGAAAATGTGAAATAAGAAAGAAAAGTGACATTCTCTTGTCTAGTATTAGGTATGAGAGGCCCTGGTTTCCAATAATCATTATATATCGAATTCTTATATCAGTTTATTTTGACAGTATTGTTAGCTCAGATCATTCTGTTATACCCAATTAGGTTCAAAGTTTTGTTTTTTCACTATAGTTTTTATCATGTTTTTGAAATCAAATAGAACATTTAACCACATATTTTTCAGGGAATCTAAATTCAAAGACCTTGTTCAGCAAATGAAAGAAGGTGAAAATGCTTTTAAAGTCATTTCAAAAGTCAAGTCAACAGCCTCAAAATGGATTTCCTACACAACAACACGCCGCTTCAGGCGCAGGCCAGGTATAATGACTCTTCCTTCATTTCTGCTTTTTTTTCCACTTATTAGAAGTAAGTTTATGATTTTGATCATATTTATGTTTTGAATTTCTCCTGATTAATTTACCATGACAGAAAATGAATAAGAATTATTACAACTTTTTCCTTATGCAAGAGAGAAGATTTCCCAAACATCTATTGATGGCTGGCATAACCCTTATTTAATGTTTTTCCTTTCAGAGGACACACCTTCAGGTGCCTTTGTTTTTGCATGCATTTTCATCTAACAGTGATGATTTTGAATCAGTTACTTATGTTTTATCTTAGGAGGATTTTTGTGATGAGAGTGACACAATAAAATGTTTTCATTGAAAAGGCTACCAGTGTCAATCACCATTCTAAACAGACTAACTTTGAATTCAGTTTCATTTTACCCTGTTAACAAATGTTAACAAACTCAATGAGGTATCTGCTTTGTAACAGTGATATCTATGATAATTTTTTTGTTTTTTTGCAATCAATCGCAAGAGAGGTGTAGTGATGAGTGGGCATGATATCACTGATTTGTGAGAAAGACATTTGCGGTATCAGCAGACAAGTTAGAAATAAAAAAATTCAGAACACACACACACACACACTCACACACACACACACACAAAACACACGCACACACACACACACACACAAAACATACATGATCAGATTCAATCTCAGATGAAAAATAAAACAATTAAAAACAATAACAAGAAAAACAAAAACTTGCTAGGACATGGCAAAGGGGATTAGATGATGAAAACATCATGGCCGAGATAAACTGACTTTTCATTTGATGGTTGAATTATATCCTCATATCATGTGTATTGCAGTTTATAATCCTAAAGGAAAAGGTAGGGTTATTTGAGTGTAGATTGCTAGATGATGGCTTCAATATAAAGCAACGTTAGATATCTTTCCAACTGGCAGTTAATGTAATCATTTAGGTACATCCTTTTTCTCTGGTTTTGCTTTCTAAAAGAACCCTAAGAATCAGAGTTTAAGAAAAGCCAGACTGCTTGATCTTAACTTTTTAAAAGATAAGACAAGTGCTAGGATTACTGAATACAACCTAGATCTCTTGCCACTTTATAATTGTAACGCACATGAATGGAAATTTAACTTAAAAAAGAATAATAATCCCAAATCTGAAATTTAGCATCACTTTATGCAGATTTCATTCTGCGGATATCTTTATCCAGAACAAATGTACATGTTTTTGCTTTCAAACTATATCAAATTTATGATTTTTGTCAGACATCTGCTTTATCATATAAAAATGAGAGGGAAAATATCCATATCTTGCTATGAGATCTGAGATAATGTGACTGATGGGAAATATTATCACATTATACTGGTTGCTGTTTTGTCACTGCCTAAATCTTTTCAAAATGAATTGTTTTTAATACATGCTCACTCCCCCTTGAATTTGTACTTAATAACTCAATAATCATATTATGTTGTATTGGTATATCATGATTGTTATGAATTTCTCATCTTTTATCAACACTCCCATCTAACCATTCTCAATTTGTTTGATGTCAAAGAGCATGATATATAAAATTTCAAATAATCAAAAATGCTAATGAATTAATGTTTATGTCAATATCAAGAGTAAATTTGTTTCCAGAAGTTTAGCTCTTATCATTCCAGCACTTTAGGGTGGCTGCTCTTTCTCATTTAAGACAATTCATACATTTCTCAATTCAGCTAATGGCATTTCTTTTTTCAATTCTTTTTGATAGACATATAGTTGGGTTTTTTTCACTCTGATGTTTCATATTCAATCCTGATGTGGCCATAATTGAAATCCTTTTATTTTCACAAAGATACTATCTAGATCAAATGCAATTTTTTTATTCAGTGAAACACGCTGCTGCTCATTTGTACGGTATGTATAGTAAAGTGGTAATCGAAGCAAGCTCAAGCAGATTTGAACTGTCCTTTCATTTGCACATTCATACTTATCATCTCTATGTATATATATCATAGCTGAAATATGATTTGCTTACTGCCTTTGTCTGCAACTTAGTATTTGTTTTGTTTTCTTTTTAAGCACTTTAGTTGACTGCTTTTGCTTTCCAAGTAATTATTTAGGGCTTTTTCAATAGGTGGAGGGGCTGGTGTACAAATGTGCATTTCATCTCTACAAAAATAAAACCATCAAATTTTGCTTGGTAAAATTTTTCTGATTTCACGTCATCTAAAATACTCAGTTTATCATCCTGGTATAAAATGTCTGTTGTTAAATAAAACAAATCTTTAAGAGAAATATGTTCTCCTTGTTTGTTGTATATAGCTTTTTAAATTTTTTTTTCAAAACTTATCATAAGCTTTTGATGACTGACTGCATTTAATCATATTATTCCCATAATAAGAATTCTTTTGGTATAACTGCTTTTACTCAATGTATTGCTTTGATCAGAAGTCAATAACAGTGTTTCCCTCCCCCCCCCTGTCAGAGTCAGTGATTGTTACAGAAAGCAGTTTGCTTTAAACTGTATTTCCAAAGAGATCTAGAGTTAAAGATAAAAAATGGCAGAAACAAACGCCAAAAATACTGAAACAAAAAAAAAAAAAAACAAGGAAGAGAAAACATTTGATTACACAGCACAAATAATGCAATTAGAAAATGCTGGATCAATCAGTTTTATCTCAGAGTCAATAAAGCAGATTTTTCTTAAATTTATTTGACAACAAAGAATAAGATTATGAGCAGGGATAATGTAGTTATAAATGTTTCAAATTTGTTCAGGAAAATTTTGCAGATTTGCTGCCAAAGTTCATTCCTATAAATTAGAAAGCAACTTGGGGGAAACAAAAAGAAAAAACAAAATCAAAGGATTCTATGAAAGCATAGTTTTGTTTTGAATAATTAGATGAAGATCAAATGTAAGTTTGACTGCTTTTAAAATCATTTGTTGATCCATGTGTGGTAAAATAGCAAACAAAAATATGATTTAAGTAGTTTTCCTTTGAACGTAAGCGATATAATCCATATTTCATTAAAATGAGAGAAATAAAGACAGGAAGTCTCGTTATATGCAAAGATGCTTGAAATCTACCTAGTTACCATTTTGCCCATGCAGAAAGAAAGAAGAGAACACAGAATATATCTGACAGAAGTGGAGGCCATCTAGGTGAGGAGATATGGCAGATGACAACATGACTTCACAACAAACATTTTCTGCCCCATAGAAGAACTGATTTAAACCATCACATTCATCCTCACAGGCCAAAATGAATGGTCTTTTAAATTTCAGGGAAATATGCAGTAGGTTTTAATATGATTTAATGTGAAGTATATAGGGACTTAACAGCAATGAAAAATTGGAAAAACAGGCCTGGATGGCAGGCAAAAATTGCCTTGAGAAGGGCTTTGAATAAAAGAGCGCCAAGGCAAAAAAATGTTTTCTTAACAAGGACGTACTAAATTTGCAAAATGAGGCCTTGACAATTTTTACTGTTGCCTGGCCTTGAAAATAGAGAGTATCACGGCAAAATGCAAGGGCACAAGTGGTATTTTGCTGCAGCGGTGTGGGATATTTCCAGCCCTGGAACAAATATCGAAAACAATTGCAAAAGCCACACTCCAAATTGTTCTCCCTCCCAGCAATAAAGTTAAATCAGAAGAAAAATCCCAAAGTGTTGTTATCTAAAATCTGCCCCTTTTCAAAAGACTTCATTCAAACTACTGCATTTTACAGCAACAATAGACAGCCAATGATAATGGAGAACCACAAATAACTAATTTGCTTGTTGTCAACTTCCTTTTAAATGAAAGCCTGATGTCCTTTAGCAAAAATTATTTTAAGTTTTGTTTTGTTTTGTTTGCTATTGTTTTTCTCAGTTTGTTCCGTAAATTTTTCTTTGTGATTTATTATGTAATTTCAACAGCATAAGGGTTGGCACTTTAGCTAAAAAAAATTTTTTCCTCCAAAGGGTTGTGTTCTCTTGGTCTTACTGTAATACCAAGCGATTCATGCCATCCAAGTTCACAAAGTTTAGTGATATTTTTTAGATTGCGTGAATGGGAAATATTTTAAGTAATGTCAATTCTATACTATTAGGCTAAACAGTTATATGAAGTATTCAGATTGATGTAAATTGCAAATATTCTACTCACATATATGAAGTGAAAAGGCAATGTCTGGTATATGGTGCTGAAATGTCAAGATAACTCTGTCTACTTGATCATCATGATCTCAACATGTATCGCCTTCCATTCTTTCATTTTGAAACAAAAATGAGTCAGACATTCTAGCAAAAAATCTCCCCAACCGCCTCACCTTTATAGACATTATTCTAATATTTATAGTCATCTTGCTTGCTAAATTTGCATGTCTTTCTCTATTCTTTTAAAGTAAATCCTTTATCTTATACTTGCATGTGAGAAAGAATAGAAAAAAGAAGTGAGTAGTAATGTGTTAATGGCGCTCAAGCAATCAAAGTTAAAAAACAGAGAAAGTATTCTTAGGAACTCTAGGGATTAGATACTTATGGAATTTGAATCACACTGTAACAAAACTTGTGCTCAGAAAAGAATGCAAAAGAAAAGATCAGCTCCTATAACAACTCAGAAAACAAATAATGAATTATTTACATATCTAATCTTCAAACATTTTAAAATCAAATTTTGCTTCCTTCCCTTGTATTAAATCTAGACAGCTTATCATATGATATAAAGAAAGGATATAAGACCTGCTTAAGAAACCTTTCCTTGTTTCTTAACTCTTTATAATTATGAGGGATTGTGTTGATAAAATTGTCATTGATATTAATGTGCTATTGTATATGTCTTGTCTTTTGCACCCAGCTGCAAGCTCTTCAGTGCATGGAGATGATGGGAAAGAATCCTCAGGTTTGGGCCTGGATGATATTCATGAAAGCTTCACTTCTCCAGCACTTATTAGGCAGACGTCCAAAATATCAAACACTCTGCCAAAAAGAGATTGTGAGATGGTTGTTGCAAGTAACCGAGCTTTACTTCAATATTTTGCCAAACTTGGTCAGTCAACAGATCCAAATGAAATGATCAACCTAGATTTTGTTCATACTTTGGTTGCATCTGGAGCAGACATAAATTGCAGCGACAAGTATGGACAAACAATTCTCCATGAGGTATTCAAATATAATTCATAACTGTCGTGAAACCCTATTTTTATCAAATTTCATTGAATAGCCATCTGTGTACCCCAGTCAAATGTTAACCTTGATTATCAAGGATGATGAATCTGATGAGGGAAATTTTGAAACTTATAAAAGATCCTGACATTGCATCTGACTTCTTTTTAGAAGTGCAAGACAATTAAAATAAAGTAAATGCTCCACAAACAGAATATGCTGATCACCTTATTAAAATTTCTCACTGACCTATTGACTATCAGCATTTTTTTTTCATTTTCATTCATACAGTTTGGAAAAGTAGCATGATATTCAACTCCGTTATATAAAAGGGATTTGTGTGTGTGTGTGTGTGTGTGTGTGGGGGGGGGGGTATTACCTTAGTTTGACAGAAAAAAATTGACAGAAGCTTATAAAACATTCTTTGTATTTTTGAGTGAGTACTTTCCTGGATAAAGAAAGTCGTTAAAGTGTGCAAAGTAAAATGAAAAAATAAGACAAATCATAGTCCTATGCATTATCCTTGTCAATCTTATTCTCGAGTGAGATCATGTGTCACACCAATACTGGGCCCTTTTCTCTGTCCATTGGCTACATTTTCTGAGGTCCAAGTCACTGCATGTGGGTCTAAGCTGACTATCACTAACCGCTTAGTGTGATGTTATCCTGGTCATCAGGAGTCTTGATCTATTCATGTTCCCACCTGCCCTTCCCACCCTGACTTTTTTCTGATTAAGGGCAACTCATTCTTTCCTCCGGGGGCTCGGGGTGGGAGGCTTTACAAAATGCTCTGATGGTAAGTTTCCCAAAAGGTCTAAAGATCAAGTAAAAGTGCTGCCATTTTTCTAATCTTCTATTGGTTTTGTTAGCTTATAAGATATGAATTTCAACATCATAAGCATCATACCCTTTAAGAAATATGGAATGAAGCCCTGAGAAAATGGGACTATAAAAGTTATTGATTTCAGATCACATAAAGTTATTGATTTTAGATCATAATTCTGTATATAAAACTGATATGAGGTTGCAAGTGAAAAGCTGTACAATAATTTATATCTTAGCCAAGGCAGATTTAAATAACATGTTTCTCCCCTGTAAAAAGAGATGCTGTTCTTTCCTGAATATCCATCAGTGAAATCTATGTAATAACTCAGATTTATTCGAGAGATTTCTTTTACTATTTACGTCAAACAGTTCTATTTGCTTACAACTTAGAGATGGAACACCATGGTATTTTGCTGAAATGAGAATACACTATCATTTGTCTTTTCACTCCCTCAGGTTGCAAGAGCATGGCATACTGATGTTGCAAAATTTCTCATCGAGCACGGTGCTGACATCAACAGAGGAGATTCTTTTGGACGCACTCCATTACATTATGCTGCCGCTGTTGATTACCCCTTAATGGTGACTTTACTTATTGAGAATGGAGGTACACAGTTTGCGATCATTTTGAATAATTTTCTTGTAAGGTTCTTGCATTTAGGCCTAGTGATCTTAATCAGACCCCTTAAATTGCTGATTTTTCCAGCTTTTTAAAAGTCTGTTTAAAAAAATTACTAAAGACGACTGACTAAAAGAAGTAGAGACATTTTTGTACTCCTCATCAAAAAGAGATCAAACTGTTTGGAGATGATGTAAATGCTATGCTTCTTGGTTTTTAATCTGCAATCCACTTATAGTCTGTTTAATGAAGAATATCACATTAGCTATTCACACAGCAGTTGAGCTGTATGGTCAAAACGGATATATCCATGGTCTGGGCCACAGTGTAAATGGAAAAATCTTGGACATGTCCCTGATCAGGGAACAATGAGTTGAACTATGTTTAACTCCAGTTAAAACTATCATTTGCTCACTAAACTGATTGGAAATTTCCTCTTTTACCCTCTTCTAAAGATGATAAAGGTTTTTAAACAGTTTTATTATGGCTTTCTCTTAAATAAAATTTGTTTTATTTTTTGGCATTTTTCATAGATTTTAATTGCACCTGCTTGGCTTTACTTTCCATTTTTCAGCTGATAAGGAAGCTCGTACATTTGGTGAGTGGCAGACGCCTGTATTCTATGCAGCAAAAACAGATGCTGTTACTTCACTCAAAGTACTTGTCAGCAGTGGGTGTTTATTCAAGACAGAAAAGGACTTCAAAGGCCGCACACCCATTCATGTTGCTGCTGAACTAGGTGAGTTTCCTGGATAATCATTGATTGAGGAAAAGGAAATTCTAACATGGTTTCCTATCAAACCTCTTTGTTTTATTTCAGAATGAATTAGCACTTTGATTGAAATATCTAGCCATTTCTGATCTCCTTTTTTCTATTCCTTGCCAAATGCTTTTCTTCACTTTCATTTATACTTTTATCATATAAATCAAACTAAAAAAAGGTCAATAAATAGTTTCTTCAATACAACCCTCCTTCGCCAGTTCTCCTTTTCCCCTTTTATGTCTATTACTTTTTACCTTGAGTACAATAATAGTGATAGTCTCCGAACAGATCAGAAAAGATTCCCTTGTGGGCAGAGTGATCCTCATTAAAATGTTTGAAAAGATTTTGGTACAAAATGAATTCTCAAAGCTCTTGGTGGTTCAAAGATGGGAATAATTAGTCTCACCAACCAGCTCTGTTTTCTTGATACTGTAGAATGTGATTCTTGTTTGTAAGAATATCTTCTCAACTGACAAATTGTATCAGATGATCACAATACTAATGCATATTGACATTAAGTCAAGACTTAACCATTTTTGAGGATCTTTCTTTTTAGTTTAGATGCATGATACTGCATAAGCATTGAAACAAAAACATATGCAATTTTGGATGAAATACGGAGAGCAAAAAGTCTTGTTTTATACTTAATTCTAAATTTAATCTTGAGATTGAAAATAAAAAGCTGAAAACTTTAAAAACTACATTGTTTGCTTGATCTGACCAAATAAAATAAGTAAAGAAGCAAAAACTGATGATTTTCTTTTTGTACTGAAAATCACAGATCGAAGTGAGACAGCAAGATACCTCCTTCAACTGCAAGCCCCTGTTTGGATTCCAGACAAGTCAGGAGGAAGAGCAATCACTTGGATGATAAACAAGATGGCACCTGTGGCAAGTACAACTACATTTAAGACAATGAAATGATAACAAAATTTAAGTGTACTAGTGTTCTTATTTATCATTTTTAATTCATTGGTCCTTCCATTACAGATAAAAGCTACACAGTCCAGAAATCATGGCTTCTGGCATTGTCCAGAATGTTTCCCTTAATCTTCAATTGCTTTTCTTGGGAAATTTACCAAGAGTTCCAGATGGTGTCTGCCTATCACTATCACTTATTGCTTAGTTCAGTGGTTTTGCATTCACTCGGGCTTGAACAATTCAAAGATCTTGAGTAGGCCTTTACCAGTGGTGATTTGTTGCCATTCAGCCCAGGTGAAATGTAGGAGTATGTGCAGTGTTTGTTTGTGTCAATTTACTGTATCTCTGTATTTTATACATTCTGATGTCATAATTTAAAGGCTGGATGGCACGTGTTGCATCAGTTATTTGACTGGACTCACGCCTCCATTTATTTTCATATCAGTTGGATGTCAATGTTATACTTATCCACTTGCAGGCTTATGATGCTTTGGACCAATTCCATTTGACTGACAGACCAAACAGAAAGCAGCAGTTCTATCTGAATTATTTGATTCGAGATGAAGGTAACTTTCAGAAAATGAAATCAAATATATTTTTATGTTAGTAATAAGTATTTTACTATTGTAAATAATTTTATCTATTTCCATTTACCACTTATTAATCTAGATGTATATTCATGGTGCTTCCTTTTGATTCTTGTATGTGGGCAGTGGAATTTTACATTTTGCCATGACTTCTGCCTCATCTTTTATTTGTGACACAAAATAAAGCAAAATACCTTCAGTGAGAAAGGTTAAACCTTAAGCTTAAAAACATATAATATGTCTAGAGAATTACTCTTGTTACCTTATCATTTTAAGAGTGTATGTAAGAAAGATAAAAAGCTTATAAAGCAATGACTTCTTGGTAAGGGATACTAACTTTTTGCTGAGCCAATGTATTTTCTTCAGAAAAAAGGATGTTGTCATCACAAAACTTTGATCATGATAATTGAAACTTTCCATTATTTGATTTCCTTCAGAAAATGACCCTCTTGGAAAAACCCAGACACCTGTAAGTTAAATCTTTCTTTTATTATGTTATTCCAACTTGTATTCATAGTATCAAATGACTATTTAAGTGATATTTTCCCCTTAATATCTGATGACTGCATTGAAGGAATATGCAAACTGTGTATAGGTGTACATGAATATGCAGACTCATTCATTGTGATTTAAACTATCAATATGATAGGCATATGGATTTAGATCATGAACTTTTGAAGGTGAATGAGAGAAGGAAGAGATCTTGCAGATATAGAAAAAACATGAAGTAGGGTATATAGTCTTTATTTTTGCATTTGATATGCATGTGCTTATCATTACAATTATTCTATGTATTTGGCATGAATTCTAATGTAGAATTCTGTTAATATCATGGCATCGGGGAGATTCATGTAAGGATATAGTATAAATGGTCTGAGGAGCATATTGGCTTAGTTTTTATCTCTTCATGTGCACATCCTGCCAAGGGGCATACTGAAATAATTTTTCACAAATAGCTGCAGTGCATTGTAACCAACCAGCAGCAAACTCTCCTCCTCGCTGGATGCATTGATCGCATGATTTTTATCATGTGGAACCAATTTGGAAGGTAGAAGGAAATTGAGGATGTTGTGTACTGTACTGGATGACACTAAAATGTTATACTTCACATATATGCACAGTCAGTTTTTCAGTGTGATGTTATAACTTTGTGCATTATAATCAGTTTTGTGAGATTTTTACTCCAATACCTTTTCCACATTATCTGTCAAATTTTTAAAGTGATATTCTAAAGATTTCTAATCAAGTTGTAGCTTGGAGCTATGCATGCATTTCTTGTCCATTTCATATCAACCTGAATTATTTATATTCATCCTAAGCATATATACAGTTGAGCATAGTAATGTTAAATTCAGCTCAGGAATTTTTATCACCAGAACAATTTGTTGAATTCAAATATGAAATATTCAAATACAATTTGTGAATATTCTTGTCAAATTTCTAGTCAAGATTTCAGCATTTTTGATAAAAAATCAAGTTCAAATGCAACTAAACAAAAAGTTGAGTGGGAAAAAATGTCAATTATCCTGGTCTTTTGGAAATGATCCACACAATGTTCTTTAAACAGTTTGCTGTAAAAGCGTTTTCCTGTGAGACATAACTTGAACAATACATATTGCATTGAATTAAAAAGCATAATTGCAAATGGAACCTTGAGCTTGTGAAAACAGAAAATTAAAACTAAGGATGATTACTAAGCTAAGTGGATTCTCTTTCTTATCTATGATATTTTACTGATACCATCATTCAACTTGATCCCTCTCCATTGAGTTGAATTAGAGTTTTGTATGTAAAATGCAATAGAAATCAATGTTTGAAGCTTCCATGTGGATTATATTAGCATCTTGTCAGAAAATAATGCTATAACATTCATGCCAATATATGATGAGTGAGGTTTTGAAATGATATTGCTTAAAAATGCTCACCCTCGCTATATTAACATTCTTTGCTTGTACAAAATTCCCTCATGTTTTCCTCTCATTGAGCTAAAAACAAACAAAAAGAAAAGATCTTTAATAAAAGACTTTAAAAAAATGAAAGCAAACAATTACATCAACAACAGCAAGAATCGAATTTTCGTCAGAAAACAGCCTTTTTATTGGGCTAAATTATTTTTAGCAATGAAAATTCCTGCTTTATTCTTTGATTTTATATGCATGAACACTTCTTTCTATGCTCTCATTTTTGGCAGAATAAGTTTATTTGAAAGAATATCTCAAATCATCTTTATAGTATATAATCAATTATTTGAGTTGATAGAACTTGATGCTATGGTTTATGCTTACCGAGTGAATACACCTTGCAGTTGCACGTGGCAGTCACTTACAAGCTGACAGATTTACTCATGCACCGTGTTTTTCTGCGCTATTTGGATATTCAATGGAACAAGTTTGGCAGGTATTTCTATTTATCAAACATGTTCAGTGCTTTTGATTTAATTTTGTATTTAATACCTGCTTAATGAATGATTTTCCCTATTTTTGTAATCTTATTTTAGTTTTGGTTTCTGGTTATGATAAAAGAAATTCAAAATTTTAAAACTGCCCTGTCGAATAAATCTTATTGGTTTAAGCATTTCAGGTCTAGTAGCTAGTCTATCATGCTTTAGATTCATGGCCCAGCAACAATGGGTTATTATTTACCAATACAAAGAAATATTCAATTGCTCTTCACTAGTGAACAGAAATCAGCCTTTTTTACTCAGATCTATCAACTAAAATTGCGTTTCTATCTAACAATGTATAAACAACTTTATATTCTTGTTTGTTTTAAGAAGTTTGCCTCTATATAATTTTCAAACACTGGAAAATAGGGAATGGTCAAATATTTCATAAAATCCTAGGGGTGTTAGAAAAATCCTGAGGTTTTCGTCTCTTTTTGCAGCCTAAGTTTATTCTAGACTTGTATCATATTGCTATTTGTTGACTTGTTGAAAACAATACTCACAGTACATAACAGACACATATCGACGGTGTCATGCGATAACAGCGTAACTGGATTTTAGCTTTTTTTACAAGAGATATAAAAAGCTGTATCATTTCTTATCTTTATTGAGTATTGATTTTATGACTGTTGTTTTGGTTACAGGAACTAATGTTTTGATTCTGACTAATTTTATTGAAGGGGAACCCCCATGACCTTATTGGGCTAGAAATAATGATTTTTCTTTTTCTCCAGTTACGTGGTTAGAGCATAACACCATCGATTGTATCAGGTCCATTACCAGCACACTACTTCCCAAACCACCTCTTGCCAATCTAACCAGGGTGCTTATTTTTATACATCCCACCATAAAGCCCCATTACTTAATAGACAAGCTGTAAACAGTATCATTAAATACAATCAAATCAATTGGGAGAGGATTAGTAATTTCTGAAGAATTTATGCCTCTAGGGAAGATAGTAATTTGTAGAAACAAATGATGTTTGTAAACACACTATGTCAAAGTAGTTTGATTTATCAGTCGGAGGTTAACCAATGAGGTGTATCTTGATCCAAGTTGTATAAAACAATCAAAATATGACTGTACTTTCCTGCTTACTTAGTCACCGCTGCTGTCATCAACTGATTGTCACATTTAAGTCGAAGCAAGGATGCTGCTGTTCACTAAATTCACAACCCAGCAATTCTAAGACACATGCTATAATGATTGAGTCATTGGTACTGGTATCAATACTGGTGTTGGGAATAAGATAATAGAGATGTAAAGATTGAAGTACTCATGAAATAGCTCTCTCAATTTTGGACTGCTAGATTCCAAACAGCAATCCCAAAGAAAATTCAAAATCTTGGGCTTTGAAGACTATATGAATTAATCCAGGGTGTACTCATGCAACAATGATAAAGGAAATCTGTCAGGGAATCCCTCTGACAAAGGCTGTCTGGTATGCATAGAAAATATACATAAATACTACCACTGGTGTATCTTTAAGAAATTTTTTGGTTTGAATGATGACCATGAATCTACAGAGAGAAAGTCTATTCTCATTTAGTGGCCAATAGATGGTTAATAAAAGACCAAAGTCAATATCAATCATCATTGAATTATTAGTTTTGACTTATTAGAATCCACATCTGCCTCAGTTTTTATTAATTTGCTGTATTTTAATTTTGCTATCACAGGATACAATCAAGGTCTCTCAAATAAGTGCATTTAATCATTTGCAGTTATTAAGAAACACTAGAATGAATTTCACTTCGATCATCTTCCCTTGGCATCTACAGCTTTTTTATTCAGGACCATAGTATTGTTGTTGTTGTCTTTTTTTAATACCATTGCATGCAACCATGCTCAAGAATTGTTTTTCTCATCTAGGTTGTTTAACACCCCTTTACTCTAGCATTTTTGATTGTATTAAAACTACAACCTGAGTACATTGCTAATGATGACTGCTGCCTATACATCTGCTATCGTAATGAGAATAAAAAGTGTTCATAGAAATTTTGGGTTAAGAAATGCAAGATGGCAGCAACAAAAACAAAAAGAAAAAAAGGGAATTTATCAACTGAATCGCAATTATTGTTTTAAGGACCCAATGATAAGACCTCTTCTTGTTTATGATTGCATAATTCTCTAAAATCATTGTTATGTATACTAAATAATTGAATCAAATTGGTCAATAGCCTAGGATAAGCAAACATTTTGCACTTTTTCCTGCTAATGAGCTTCAATGTTTACAGATTCTTTTGGTAAATAAAACTGAAAGTATTTATGATTTAGTACATTTGTTGGGCTGAGAATAAATTTACTCAAAGCGTTAGCTAACATGAATATTTGTAACGCTAAAGGGCTTTTCATTCATTTTGATATTTTCTTTTTTTGAATTATGAACACATCTTATGCTCACTGCCTGTCACGTTTTTTCACACTTATGATTTTGCTCTTAATTCATCCTCTTCATTGCAGATTCTGGGCCCTGGTGAATTTATTTATCAACTTATCTTACATCATTCTGTGGACAGCCATTGGGATGACACCTGACTATGACATACGTCACACTTACAAAATGCCAGATGATATCTGGAGAGTTGTACTCTATGTAAGAATATATTTTTGTGGTCATTTTTTAAACCCCAGATTATATGGGATAGCACAAGTGTTTCTGGATTCAAAACCTGTTATGACAAGAACAGTGTTGGTTAGATAATGATACATTTATATAGTGCATACTGCGTAAGTGCACGCAGCCAAATTGCACGCTCCAGCCAAGTGCATGCTCATCCCCCAATGACAGAATTTTTACTATATAAATCACTCATGTAAGCACACGCTACTTTGCCTGAGTGCACGCTTGGGTCGGGCAACTTAAGCACAATCTATGTAGATATTGGTTAGTCGACTCGTCTTCTGCACATCATATTCATTCATCATATACATCAATATCCATCCCATAGCATCCAATGGTGCTATGATCCACCCGCTCTCCTTGCTAACCCCATATTGTTTTCCTGAAGTGGCTGAAACAACCTCATCACTCTACCCCCTGCACCGGATGTGACCCTCCACCTTGACATTAGGTTGGCAACATGTTAGCCACACAGGTCCACACAGTGTGCTTCGTATTGTGACATCAGCAGTGTTTGCCATTAGAAAGTGGATAATTGTGTTATTGTTTTGACATATTGGAGCCAATTTGTTTGCATACAAATTTATTGAGCTGAGGCCGATAGGTTTGGTATTTGATTTTCATAAATATTCGACGTGCACTGAATATTAAACAAGACTGACAACGAGAGAGAGAGAGAGAGAGAGAGAGAGAGAGAGAGAGAGAGAGAGAGAGAGAGAGAGAGAGAGAGAGAGAG
>JAUEKY010125578.1:0-10226 GCA_031833965.1 Scyllaea pelagica
AGAGAGAGAGAGAGAGAGAGAGAGAGAGAGAGAGAGAGAGAGAGAGAGAGAGAGAGAGAGAGAAAGAGAGGAAGAGAAGGGGAGGGGGTCTATGACCGGCTTTTATAAGCTAATGCTGACATCAATGATATAGAAATTAAGCCAGCAATGAGGATGATGTTTTGAAAATAGTAATTAGGAATAGAGTTATGTACACTGCCAAAGAACACATAGCCTTTTAGAAAAGAAAAAAGTAGGAGCGGTACTTTGACTCAAATAAAACCCTTACCGGCTGCTTTAACGCCACCTTGCTAACAGCATAAGAAAGCATCATAATTCTGAAAGCATTATCAAGTGCCTTGTTACGATTTGAGTGTAGGACCGACTATTCTTGTGGCGGAATTTCTCTGGATCGAGCCATTAAGCAAAGTAGATGATCAGCCCACTTGGACTTTATTTTAGTCGCAAGATTTAATTTCACGTGGAGAGCAGGCCTTGCTGCCTTCTCTCTTGGATTGTCAAGCGTCAAGGGTTTCTTTAACGAGCGAAACGTGCACAGGGGAGCTCAGAATTTATCGTTCGTCTTGGACAGGTGTAAGCTCTTCATCCCACCTACCAATGTTACGTGGAGCAGGGGAGTGGCATTCAGGTTTCATTTTGTCAAGTTTCTAGTGATAGAAATCACTAAATGATTTGGATTCGAACCATCTCGCTCACTAACCACAGAGTCACTGAGCAGCTTGAGGTATAGGAAAGCACGCTCAGCCATCCACTACTACAAAAAGGTAATTTGGAACTCAGGGGTGTATTCAAACATGAATTCTACCCATTCATAATTCAATAACTCTGCACTGCCAAGTAATGTGGACGTCCACAAAACATGTCTTCGAAACAACATTTTTCTCTTTTGGTGAAATATAGCAAGATATATATATTGTAAACAAACACAGCTAGACACAGGGGTAGGTCCAATTTTTTGTAAGTGTCATTAAACTACTTCCTCATACATAGTCTCAATGGCACGCTTGAAGTAGAGAAGAATAATTTTGGAAACACATGAAAATGATAAACAGGAACAAACTAAGGAGAAAAACAGAACATTTAATGTTGTATTTGATCAGCGTAACGGTATTTACGTTTTGTCAACAAATGCAACAACAACAACAACAACAACAACAACAACAAACAGCAAGGAGAACAACAACAACAACAACGAGAACAACACAAACAGCAAAGACATAAGATGCTAACTTTGAAATAATCAAAATATTTACACACAATTGGAATGATATTATCAGCCATGACCAACTTTATAGGTGATCATAACTGATACATAACACTCCAAACAAAAACTATGCGGTACATTTCATTTGATTTCACTCAAAACATTGTCATTTCCACTGTTGCAGAGAATGTTGCATATGATGATAATCAACCGTGTTTTACGAAAATATGTCGAAAAAAAAGGGGGGGGGGGGTGGTTGTGGGAGTGGTTCTATGTGGCTGCTGTTTGTTTCGTTTTTATTTTCATCTCGCATTTGTTTGTTTGTTTGTTGTTGTTGTTGTTGTTGTTGTTGTTGTTGTTGTTGCTGTGTTTGTGTTTGTGTGAGCTGAGAAAGAGATAGATAGATAGATAGATAGATAGATAGAGAGAGAGAGAGAGAGAGAGAGAGATAGAGAGAGAGAGTGAGAGAGAGAAGAGGGGAGAGAGTGGGAGAGAAATTATGTGAATGTGTGTGCAAGCGTGTTCAGCCTTGTTTGGAGTGGGTGCGAGGGGTGGTTGCCTTTGAGGTATATGAGTTTCTCTGCTTGATTTGAGGATTTCCTTGCTAAATCCATCTAGTCGTTATTGAATATGTTATGGTAGCATTAGGGTTCAAGAAATTTACAGAGCCAGGGGCTGGTGGTGTCGGTGGCTCAGTGGTATGCGTCTTTACCTTGTAACCAAAAGGTAAGAGGCTTGATGCCCTCAGATGGTCAGTCATTCAGTTGTTGAGTCATCAAGGAAAAACTTCACTCTGATTTTCTATATTGATACACAGATCTAAGTGGGTAGCAGCTAACTGCTGATTTCATATCCTGGGTTTAACCTGGGGTGAAAAGGTTTTGGGAGTTTATTTTGATTTTCACAGTAGCATTTCAACTCACGACTTTTTACCCAAGAGTTGAACGTTTTGATTCCAAACGACGATGATGGTGATGAACATGATTGTTATATTTCATTTTGTCGATGTAAATACTTCCTCAATATGACGCAATACACCAATAACACAAAAATGGTGTTGATGTTGGTGGTGATGATGATGGTGGTGTTGGCGGTGGTAGGTGGTGGGTGGTGGTGGTGACAACGGTGATGATGATGATGATGTTGGTATGGTGATAGGGATGATGATGATGATGGAGATAATGATGATGATGATGATGATGGAGATAATGATGATGATGATGATGATGATGGTGATTTGGTCGCTTGCCACCAACAGTGTGGTACAAGGAGGTGAAATAAGTAAGGAAGGAAGTAAATGATTTGTGAAATTATTCAGAGCTGTTTGATCTTATGTAAGGGAGATGAGTTAAGAATAAACTAACTCCCAGCAGCTCAAGAGTGATATTATTGAATAGAATCATACGTCATTCATAAAATGGAACTAGGTGATATCGTCACCGACTAGTCAAGAAATTCGAACAGGCTCGGAGGGAGCGAACTCCCTGACCTCATGGTTGACCTTGAACCTCACCAGCCGATTACCCAAACTCGAGCTATTGTTGTTGCTGTTGCTATTGTTATTGTTGCTGCTACTGTTGTTATTGTTGTTAGTATCAGTTTTGTCGCCGTAGTTTCGGAATGGGGGAACATTCGTATCGATGTCTGTTTTTGAAGACTTCAGAATCGGTCTTGTTGTTTTCCCTCGAGGAAAGTTCGGCTCTGATTCAAAGGCGTTTGCATGTGTTTTTTCTAGATGAAACTGCATGCCGTCTTGGTTGGGTTCTCTGAAGGCCAATGTTCTGTTACCTCTTGGGGTCAAGGGCGCCAGACGAAACGGTGGATAGCCCCTGTTATTAGCTGTCCCAGATGCTGTGGTGTTTGTTGGTGATGATGGTTCTTGCGGAGGGGAGGGCGAAGGGGGAGGTGACGTAGTGGGATGTACGCTAGGTGGACTAACTGTCTCTTTGGATAATTTCCTCACGGATGGATTTTTGTTTTCTTTGGCTGTGGTTTCGTTTTGCGGTTGACTTTGTGATATAATATTATCTACGTCTTTGGCTGAGGCTTTGTTTGCTACATCATGCTCTCCAAGTCTGTGAGGTTGTGACTGTTCAATAAACTCGGCATATCTCACTTTGGCCTGGCATATGGAGTAGATCTGGTTTAGGTCACCGTCCATGGCGCCTAGGATAGACTCTGCAAACTGCAGACAAGTCGAAGAAGGGAAGCTACTGGCTACATTGAATTTACCGCTGTTGTCGATTTCTTGGGAGAATTTCCTCTTTGCGAGGCTGCTTTCGACGGAGGTTGAAAGTGGGGCCGATCCATTAGCCGACGTTACCGGCAATGACGATTGTCGTATCAACGAGTTTCTGGGTGAGTAATACGATTTTGGTAGCTGTATTGATGTTCCAGAATCCTTCCTGTTGACAGACTCTGATCTGGGAGAAAACGGAAGCCGCTTGGTTTCCTTGAGTTCAACGTGACTGGGACGAGTAGTCAAAGACAGCCGAGGGGTTCTCTGTGGAGGTTTAGGATTCGCTGCTGGTAAAGACACAGGTTTAACGTTGGCTTTACTCGATCTACACCCTCCAGCTTCAAGGGCTGTGCTGCTGTTATTGTTGTAGTCGCTACCATTGTGTCCCATGCCATTTTTGAGATTATTCTGACCAGATATTTTTCTCTGTTTCGTGCAAACGGCCGCATTATTTTTCCACTCGCCGTTTATTCTAGGCGAGCTGGGACTAACTTGTTGCTTACTTTTCATGTCGTTCAGGCTCAGGCCGTTGATTGTCAGCCCCATGTCTTCCGCTCTGATGACGTTGACGTTCTTCCCATGAAGCATACTTCCGTTTCCTGTGAGTTGGTAGCCATTTCTCTTGACCACCATGCTGTACTCTTTCTCGGTGGCGGCATCTACGATAGAGCTCAGTGTACACATGGCGGTATCGGCAGTGAGAGCCCCTCTAATGACGGCTCTATACAGTGGCCGGGGAGCGTGTGGTCCAGAAGGTAGCGTGTTCCAGTAGTCAAGCTCGCTGGTTTGTTTCCTGCGCCTGATGGCGTTTGCCATTTCTGCAGGTGCTTTGGGTGGGCTCGTCTGCTGAAAAGACAAATAGAGACAGAGGAATGAGTGGAAAAAATAAAAACAAAGAGATTGTGACATTGCGTGAGAAGAATGCCATGAGGGAACAAACCCCGAATAGATTCGTGACAATGAGCTGATGAGGGCTCAGCATTTTTCTCTTCAATGTCATTGAAAGTGGTGATCATGATGGCAGTGGTAGTGGCAGTGATGGGTGGTGATGGTAGTGGTGGTGGTGATAGTGATGATGATGATTATTATAATGATGGTGGTGGTGGTTATGATAATGCCATTGGTGGTGATGATGATTGTGATGGTCATGATGACCACGACAGTGACGGTGTTCCCGGTAATGCTCAGGATAAAGAAAGAGAATGACTAGAGAGATTGAGTGATTTGAGAGAGAAAGAGGCCGAGGTGGGGTGGGGTTGATGGTGGAGGAGCAGGAAGAGTAGGAGGAGGAGAATCAAGAGGCCTGACGTGTACAAATTAAAAATGAAAAACAATAACTACATGAAGATGTCAACACTCACTTTTGTACAAAATAGACAATAGTTTATTACATGTTTTAATCGTTCACAATATCTCAAACCAAGTAGCATTAAATGTACATTTCATCATCATTTCACTTTTTTTAACAAGTTGATGACTTTAAACTTCATTTGGTCCATTTCTTAATGAAAGGCAAAACTCAAACGCTTTTCCAAACAAACAAACAAACAAAAAGTTGCTTCCATCTGTATTTATTAATAGCAATCATCTGACAGTGGTGCACGCTGGCTCAGACAAGACAAGATGGCCGAAACCACAAGACAGGCCCATGGTCTTCTAAATGAAAGGTAAGAGATTGACACTCTGACCCTGAATGGCCTCAAGGAGTGACCGAAATAGTAAGCCACCCTTCACTGCGACTTAATATGAGTAATGGTAATGATATGAAACGAGTGGTCATTCATTATTTTACACAACGGCTGCTATTTTGCTCAAGGCGTACTCTCCAGCCACTCAAAAGAAGTAGAGTGTTTATATCTAATCCAGCCCATATGATCTGTAATTCTTTTGTTTCACCGTCGAGTATGCCGACAAAAGCACGAACCAAGGGCCTCTACATTGTCGGGTTTAATTCACATCTTGAATCACCCCCCTCCCCTCCCCCTTTTTCTGAGAAATGGAAAGCCTCATTTACCAACTACGCTCGGCAGTTTTTTATTGTTGTTAAAACTGCGCATCTGCATCATACGTCTCCTTGCCAGCATGTTACGACTACCCTAAAAACGTGAAGGTTCAACACCTATCTTAACACTTTATAGGTCATATTTCCAGTGGAGCTCTCTGGACATGTTAATGTGTTTTCACATAGCAAACAGAGGACTCCATACAGATATGTCACCCAGTTACATTAATATGACATCAAGCCAACCAGTCTTAGCACCATTCCCATAATGTCAAAAAACCAGGCGGACTGCTACTAATGAACGATTCATTTACATCTTGTGTACGGAGTGGACAGGGATTGTACCCACGTCCTACAAGATCCGAAGGAACTCAAACGGGTTTTCATTCTCAATTCAAATTCAATTCATGTAAAAAATGTTTTTAATTTTGGGATGGGGAGTTGTTCTTTGAATCTGAACTGCTGCCGTTTTTGCTTTGAACGTTCAATCAAATTTAATGTTTGCCCCCAACACATGAGAGGGAAAGACGGAAGCTCAAAGATAACCTGTTTAGTATCAATGTGAGTCAAACGTGCTGAATTGATTTTAGGGTTTACATCATAGAATAGTGAACTGATGACGTTTTTTTTACTGCTTTGAACGTTCAATATTATATTTATACGTCGTTCGCCTTCAACAAATCGGAGGGAAAGGTGGAAGCATAACGATAATCTGTTTAGTATCAGTGTGAGTCAAAAGTGCAGAGTTGTTTTTAGCGTCTACCTCATAAAACGGTAAAGTATCTTAATGTGGCTCTTGCTACCATTCCAATCCGTGAGGTCGATCCACAACGGAATACACTGTCTTCAGCTGTAATGACTACAAGTCAATGCAATCTCTCCCCTTTAGTGCCGGTTCAAGCGCTTGGGCGGCCATTGTATTGGGAATCAAACTCTTACTCTTGTTTAGCGTTACCGTCATTTAAAAGGCATTGGAATATCGCCTATTCACGTTTTGTACTTCTCTCATAGATTTGGCATTGTTTGCGTTGTTTGCGTTCTTCCCATGCCTATTTTATTTCTTTTTTCTCTATCTGTCTATCTATCTATCTATCTATCTATCTATCTATCTATCTATCTATCTATCCATTTATCTATCTATCTATCTGTCTGTGTATTATGTGTGCGTACTCTCTCTCATCTCCCTCCCTCTCTCCCTCTCTCCCTCCCTCCCTCCCTCCCCCCTCTCTCTCTATACTCCCTCCCCTCAAACAGACACATGGTTTTGTTTTGCCTGTTTGCTTTTGCTCTATTTTTTGTCGGGACGTTTGGTGTCGATGCATCCATAATATTTCCCTCTTCCCAAATGTCTTCCCTTTCAGAGATCTCATGCTAAGGTTTGAATTAAGTATGCAAGGCAATGCTCTTGTATCTTCTATAAATCAATAATTACTAAGGCATGACACGTGATACTAAACTTGTAATGCAGGCCTTACGAAATAGTTGAAATGGAGGGTTGGTATAGAGATATCTGGAGACAAGATTCACGAACAAAATTCCTTTTAACTATCTTCTTGTGGAGGCACAAACTTGTGGGTTCACAAATCAAAAGATAAATAAATGTTGATTTATTTTTTAAATTGTCATCCCAACATTATGATCACGTATGCAGACTTTCATACATCCGTTATGCCGGTCTGACAACACATTTTGGGGGTACACAGACTGCGTTTTCATTACAAATTCGGATGCCATTAGCTTTAAAAATCATAACACTGACGGAAAAGACCAATGTTTTAACCATTTGGGTTTATCATGAATATCATTCTAGCATAGTAGTTTTCCTTTATCTTGTTACACAGATGATAAAATTTTGTGAGTGGCATCCTTTTGCTGCTTTTGCCTAAATTAGATATCTTTTCCTCAAATGTTCTCTTCAGTTTGGCAACGGTGAGGATAAGGATGAGATAGAGGAGAAAAATATTATAGGAGTAGGGGCGGCATGACTCGTCTATTGAGAGTAGTCACCTGCATTATAAGATTTCTGCCATGTCTGTACACCGCCATTTTGGGAGTGGATATCCGTTTGTCCTCCATTTTGTAGCCCCCAGCAGCAGGTAAAGGGAGATCACTTGAGGCGGCAACTGTTTCCGTCGCTTGGGCTGCGGCAGTGACCTCCCCTGTCGGTTTCATGATGGCTGGCCCCCTATTGCTCTCTGTTGGGGTCGCACGAGGTCTTCCGACGAAAGGACATTGTAAAATCTGTGAAATAAAGTAAATAAGCTGCTTCAGTGTTGAGAAAGTTAAGAAATCTTTAACACACGACCAAACAGTGACTCACTATCCAGGTCAATTTCATTATGTGCTACATAATCTAAGACAAGGCCACAGTATTGTAAAAGCATTTCCAGCTTTGGCAGTTACTTTTCCCCACTTTGCTTTTAACATTCATATCGCCTGCCTTAACTCAAGTGTTTGAGCGTCCGCTGCAGAATCGGTAGATTGTGCATTCAAGCCCAGGCCGCGACATACCCAAGTCTTAAGAACTATCATTGGTTTTAGCAGTTGCCCGCCCGGCGTTCGGCACTATTGCAACGGTGCTAAAACTAGTTGACTCAGTGTCAAATGTGACTGGATGAGGTATTCATGCTACTTATCTGTTTATCTTTGTGTAGCAGTATGTTCGGTAGCAAGTTCCCATAATGCCGAACACTATGCGGCCAGCTGGTAAGAAACGGATTTTACTACTTTGGTATGCCGCGGCCTGTTGTCGAAGCCATAACCAACTGGTTCCGAGGCCCACGCTCAACCACATGAGCTAACAGTGCCGGTCAGTATAGTATAAAAGCCCATTGACGGACAGGATCAAAATGTGAAAATGATTTCACGCAGCCATCGTGGTCAGGGTGCAGTGACAGCGATCTAGGCAGGCTGTGTCCTTTCTATAGAACAAGATGAATTGTCTTCAGCGTTGCTGTGTCCGATTTGATTTCTTTTCCCTTACGTTGTCAACTCCGATGTTTTAATTCCCTGAGTTTTCATCTTATACACAATTAGAACACGGAGAATAGGTTTCTGAGCTTGAGCTCTGTTAAAGTAAGCATAATATCATCATCCAGATAAAGAAAAAAAGGATTGATATAAAGTTTCACATTACTCATTGTGTAACGTTAACGTTATGGCTTGACACCTGTTCCAACACTGTATAGGTCATATGACCGGCAGAGCACTCTGGACATGTTAATGCGCTGCTACACACGGATAAACAGAGAACTCACACGAACATCTAACCCAGCCACATTACACTGACATCAACTTAACCAGTCTCAGCGGTGTTCCCACTTTGCCAAACGCCAGGTGTGCAACTGCCTAAAGACCGATTTTTACGACTTAGGTATGTCGCGGCGCGGGACTGAACACACAACCTATCGGTTACGATGCGGGCGCTCAACCACTTGCGCCAATAAAGCCGGTCATTACTATTACTAATTGTAAAATACGGTGTGCACATCTGTTTTTAGTAAAGGAATGCACATTATTCAATTCACGCTATAACTGAGCTGTGTTTCGATTAATTTTGAAATTTTGAATTGTGTGCTAAGAGCCAGAACATTATCGGGCCCATTCTATTTGCACTTGTTGACTACTTAGTCGCTTCATCAGTTTAGTAGAATTGAAATGTAACGATCCGCTAGTGCATGTCTAACAATTGTACTCGTTTAGTATAACTGTGAGATGCTATGACTTGCTTCACTCACTTTGTGGGTAATACAATGAGATCCTCAATTATAAGATATAAAAGATGAAAAAAATCAACATTTTATCGTCAGTAGTGACTAAATCGGTAACAATACTGAACCTGTATCAACGCATATAATGTAGGGGCCGATAAAGCTGCAAATGAAGAATCAAAGTAGTAAACATTCATCAAATTCACGGAGTAGGTTCCATTTAAAAGACACTAAGACTACCTTTAATGAATATATGATATTGAATTATTCCTCCTGCCTTGTTACACGAGCTGTTAAACACTGATGCATGATGGGTATAACTTGTCCACCTGTTAACCCGGAAGTGACCTCATAATAACCCCCTCACAACTTCCGCTGCGGCATTTTCCTGCGGTGCTTTCTATTGTGTGGGGGAAATTCTGATCGATTTCCCGATCGGACGACCCAAGCCTCTTATCGTGATCCAAGAAGGGCGATATTGATCTCTGATCAATATCTGATCACTGTCAATACTTTCTCGGCCTTTCCAGAGACTCCAGCAATACCACTCGTCCTGATAAAGTTCTGCTGGCGGTGCTGATCCTATGGCATCTTCTACCCCTTCTCTGTCTATCTGCATAATATCTTTCAGTCTGACTATTCATCAGTCTGCATGTCTGTCTGTCTTCTACCTCTGTGTGTACCTACTTGAAGATCTATTCTTCCATCTATCTATCTATCTATCGGCCAAAGTATATATCCACCAATAATCTACGTTTTATTTGTCTGCGGCTGGCCCTCTACATTTCTGTCTGATATATCTATAACAATCTATCTACTTGTATTTCCTTTTTTCTATATGTCCGTGTGTTCGCATCAACCTAGCATACCTGGTTATTCAACAAATAGACTCTGTGTGTGTGTGTGTTTGTTTGTTTGTGCGTACGTGCGTGTGTTTCTTGAGTTTTGTTTGTTTCTTGAGGGTTTTACGGCGCAATCAGCACAATTTAGTTCGTGTCAGCGCCCGCAAACAGTCAGAAAAGCAACTAACGCAGCTTCCACGGGTCTGAGCAAGAAATAAAGAAGAAAGAG
>JAUEKY010125800.1:0-10225 GCA_031833965.1 Scyllaea pelagica
ATTATTATTATTGTTATTATCATTATTATCATCATCATTATTATTATCATTATTATTATCATTATTGTTATTATTATCCTTATTATTATTATTATTATTATTATTATTATTATTATTATTATTATTATCATTATTATATTATTATTATTATCATTATTATCTTTGTTATTATTATTTTCAATGTTTTTATTATCATTATTATCATTATCATCATCGTATCATTTTTATTATTGTTTTTGTTTTGTTATCAGATCCCTTTAGTTCCGCTCAATTGCAGTGTAGGGACCCCACACAATGTTAAACACCAGAATGTGTAAAAATCATAAACACAATCTACTATCAAACAAAAGTCAGGATAAACTCTGAGCCAAGAGATATAGACAAGCAGGTGGCTAGCCCACTGTGCCCACTCTTGAATGACTCAAAGAAAATACCCATTGAGGTGTACATCTAAGGAGGTCAAACAAATTTTAATATAGCCTGAGATTGGACTTGCAGGCTTATCTACAAAGATACGCTGCTTAGCCACTACAGGCATATTATCATTATAATTTTGATTATTATTAGCATTACTATTATTGCCATTTTAATTTTTCACCTTTATCATTATTATATTATCATCATCATTATTTTCATTTTTTAGGCTATCGAAATGCTATTCTATATGGCCCACATGATTGATTTGTTGAGAATCGAAGAGTTCCAATTTTGTACTCCTCGTTGAGAATCAAACTAGATAGATTCTACCGAGAAGTTCAAAATTAGAATGCTCCGACTCTACTCAAGGAGTCTTGAATTTTTTAGGGTATGCTCCGACTCTATTCTTTACCAATTTATCTGGATACTGGATACTGGATATTACTTATTACCGAAGAACACTGATAACTCTGAACACCCTGTTTATTACTAATATGACTCCTATTAGTTTCGTGAAAATACGCGCGAATTCGTGTTTTTAATGTTATTAGGAAGTAAAAATAAGGAAAAGGCTCCTCTGCTGCGCTGCACATCTTCAGTGCAAATTTATATTGCATTTTGCAGGTCTTGATAACAGCTCCGCAATTAGGCTTTACAGTCAGGAATAGAAAAATAACGTCTCTAAATTTGTGGCGAAGCAGATGAAAAAAGACCGATAACAAGCCGGTACCAATCCATAACTTTTTGTATTCAATGATATGATTGGTCATCAGAACCCAAGAGACATTGATTCAGCCAATCAACACGTTGTTAACAAAATGTTCTGTACCGGAATTCAGTTGATCGTATTATTACGCTATTTTCCACATGTGTGTTGACTGACCTTCTTCAAATTGTCATAATAAACTGACCAAAACTTGGAAATCTTAATTATTTTCTAGTGGCGGAGTCATAAGAGTATTATAAGAAATGGATCTCATCAATATTTTAGAGAAAACAATTTCGCCAGGTAACTGAAATGACGTGAAGTTCTTCACCCTTTCCTCTTACCTTCTCTTTAGTTTCCTTTTTGGCATGCTAAAGTTTTTTAAAGTTGATTTTGTTTAATCCCCTTAGCTTGAAACGTTTCTTGGTTTTACCTTTAAAGTTATGTTTTTAGGGAGATGATTTTACCTTGAAACGGGAGGCAAAAGTAGGAGAAACTTGTATACTTCAGCTCTGCTGTGTTGACTGCTTGCAGTTTGGTTCCTGCCCACTGACATGTCTTGAAATTATGAATAAAGGACTGAATAAGAAAATACTATTATTGCGAAGCTAGAATTGAAACCATAGCAAGGCTCAAATTGGTGATGTGATTGTAGAAAGTTTTTTTAAGGTTTTCTGTGACATTTATTTCGATGTGAACAACATTGACCAGACTCAAATCGATTCAAATTTTGGTTGAATAATTTTGGAATATCTTTGTTGAAACTGAAACCTCTTTTCTTCTTCTGCTGACATAATGCTGAATGATAAACATCTGTTCTGAGACGAAATGGACAACCCATCAAAATTGAAACCATTCATTACTTCCTTAACATGTGTAGACTTATCTTATAAAAATTATTTTGATTTACCACCATCTTGTTCCTCAAACAAGACCGTAACCTTATCGATTCATATAAGATTGGCAGTGGTAAAACTTACTTTTCGAGCAAAGAAGCTCCTGTGTTATTGAAGTATCTTCTTCCCTTATCAATCTAGTCCGAGACTTGTTCACATCCCCTTTTTTCCTTTTTGAGAGAGAGATGGAGTGAAAATCAGTGTCTAGTGTCTGTGTTTGACTGGGCTTTGTTTCATTTAGAGAATCTTGATATTATTGTGAGAGCATGACCACAGAGTCAATTGGGGACTTGTTTTGATTAGACTTGCTAAAACTGATGAAAAAATCCAATCTTTTTCTGGACCCTGATCCGAATATACTGGATTTTATGCGGACACAGAGTTAATCTGAAAACCTTTGTTTCTCACTTGTTGTGCTTTAGAAAGAAATCTAGATGTGTTATTTTTCTATTTTGATAACAGAAGATAGAACCCTTTTTAGTTCATTACAATGGCGATTATCTAAAAATCTAAAAACAAAATGGCAATTTGGAGACATCTCCGAATAGTGTTTCAAGGCTATTCGAGATTTTCAACATGATTTTCTGTGCAGAAGGCCTACGGCTTACTGCGCACACAATCGTTCTTATCGCTTATCTATCTCATTTAGATCATTAAATTAATCAAAAGCTAACAAGATGGACTCTGATTTGCAGTTCGTTGCAGGCAAACATTTTTCTTTGTTTATTCAATTTGCAAATTGCGTTGAAGAAATACGAACAATGAAACCATGTACTATTTTTTTGAAACTTCATCAGTTATCTCCGAATAGTGTCTCCAGGCTGTTGGGATATGTTTCCGAATAACCTCAGCCATCTAAAAAATATCCAGGAGGGCATGGACTTACCATCTGTATGTAAACGAACCCTCTCAGCCAATCAGAAGTTGCTGTATTGAATTGACCTAGGTCCGAATAGACACCTTGAAAACCAAAACAAAATGCATTAGGGAAGATAGCATTGCTAAGTCCTTAGTCAGAAGCTCTTGATAGTAAGTTATGAGAATTAGTTTTTCTCTAGACTTCTATTTCTGCAACTTAAATTTTTGTCAGGATTTTTCATCTGAAATCTAATTGTTCTCACGAATATGAGTAGGTAGGTTTGCTGATATGTCATGGATATATCTCATTTGAAACTGACGAAATATATCATCCATAGAAGAGTGTCAGATGTAACAATGATCTAAGTTATCTCACTATTACTGCCAAATAAAATTCTCTGAATTCTTTGGGTGGACGTGAATTGCAGTGTGTTTTGTGATCTTTTTGTTAGTTATATTCAATCAAAACGTAATCCTACTCTTTTTTTTTTATGCATTGTTTTTTTTTTTTTGGAAAAAAGAAATTGCATTTCATTCTTCTACTTTCAGATACACATGAGTTGGAAAGTGCTCAGCAGTATTTGGAAGCAGCAGCAGCAACAAATCTTGTACGTTTTTCATCATGTTTGTAATGGAAAATCCTCTCTTTAAAAGATTAAGATCAATTCTTAGTGTGGCCGTATAAATTAAGGAGTCCTGTGCAAATTAAGGAAGTAATTTTATGATAATCCCTTTTATTACTTTTAAAATCATTATCTTGAGGTGAATAGGAATTGTGAGATGTCATTACAGCATAGTAATGTTGTTTTTCTAAATAAAATCCAATTATAATAAGTATGCTTCTATGAGGATTTTATCTCTGTGCAGGATTGATTTTCAAAGGTTTTTATCTTGTTATAGTTTGTCTTATCTTATGTCATTTTTCATGTACATACTTCATCAGCTGTTGATCAATTTCCTCAGCCCGGACTGCTCACCTCTCTTAGTGATGTCCTCAAAGATGCTGGCAACAGTCAGGTTGCTCGCATGCAAGCAGGTTTGCAGCTCAAGAATGCTATCTACTCTAAGGATCCTGCAATTAAAGCACAACATCAACAAAGGTGGCTCAGTTTTCAGGAAGAAATGCGGAATCACATCAAAGCAAATGTAATTATGCCGTGATGGAGCTTTTTTTCTTCCTTTTTTTTCCTTATCTTATTCTAAGGGTTGTATGGCATGTTTAAAGTGAGTGAGTTTAAGGTTATTTATTCCTTTATGCCTTTTTGATTTTTATCTTGCCTGTTTTCGAATTAGTGCAAAACTTTGAAAATGATATAAAATAGTTTTAAATTATATTGAATTTAAGAGAGTTAAGCAAAATGATCTGCAATTTCTTACTTTTCTGTGTAAATTGCTTTTTAAGTTTCTTCAATTTTTTTTCATTAGTTTTCCACCTTAAGATTTCTTGATATTAAAAAACAAGAATGGTTCATCTCCAAATGTGTCACTGATTTTGTTGCCAGCTTTCTTTTATTTTGTGTCATTGATTTTGATGCCCGCTTTCTTTTATCTTGAAAGGTGCTGGATGCCATTGGTACAGAGACACTTCGCCCCAGTTCTGCTGCTCAGTGTGTAGCTTATATTGCATGTGCAGAGTTGCCACATGGCTTATGGCCAGACCTGATCAGCATCCTCACAGCCAATGTTACTTTAGTTCAAAGCACAGAGATGATGAAGGAGGCGGCCTTAGAAGCTATTGGCTACATTTGCCAAGATATTGTAAGGAGACAGGGCTTTTATTTATGTCATAATGTGTCGATTATAAAATTTTGTTTTAGTCTCAATGTTTAAAGAGCATCTGTTTTACCTTAAAGTTTTTAGAAATTTAGTTAAAAAAAAAATGAAGCTTAAAACTAATAATTTGATAAAAAGATGTGCAAATGTTGCAAAATTAAATGATTTGAAGTGTTCAATTTAATTCCTTGACTGGATCTTCCGTTTCATCATCAGTAAATTGGCTATAACACATTTATAGAGATTTGTTATTAATCTGAGTTTTTTAAAAATAATTTTATGATCATTTATGTCCTAGCCTCGTCAAAGCAGAATGATCAAAATACTTGTGACATTTGTGGAAAATATTGCAAAATGATAGTATTTTTATTTCTATTATTTCATGAATAATTTTTCTGCTTTTCAGGATCCTGAAATTTTACAGCCACAGTCTAATGTCATATTAACTGCCATTGTCCATGCTATGAAGAAGGAAGAACCGAGGTTTGTGCTAAATTTTTTATGAATTGTAAAAAAGAGGTAAAACTGTTATCTACACGTCAACAAAGGGCTCGTTTGAAAAAATAGCAATAGAAAAATATTTCAGAAACAGAAAATTTTTAACTTGTGAGGAAATTGTTAAAGAAATTATCCCTTAGAAATGGATTGATCTTTGACTTGCTTATTTTTATAAGATAGATATCTTGGTTCTGTTTTTGATAAACCATGGAGTAAAATATGGTATACATTGAGGAATTTCAATGGATGAATTGTATTTTATCATTGGTCTTGTTCACTGTTAGATCCTTGAAATCTTTCATGGTTAAAAGATGTTGATCAAGCCTGCCCAAAACAATGTTCGAGGTTGTTTTTTTTCTTCGTAATACCCTACTGATATTTTCTTTTTATTGATTTCCATTTTTTTTTTTTCTGTTCATATCCCTAATATAGTCATACCTTTGATAAGAGGGGTTTGGGACTAAAAGTAGAAATATAAGCATTGAAGCAAATTGTTTGATGGTAATAGTTTCATGGGAAATTTCAGGGTTTCAACATTTTGCAAAATCGATATTACGGTTTTAAGAAAAGAGTTGCCTATTGATGAGTATTTAAATGATTTCTTTTTCTTTTCCAACAGTAACCATGTCAGGTATGCAGCCACCACAGCTCTATTAAACTCCTTAGAGTTCACCAGAGCAAATTTCGAAAAAGAGGTTTGTAGAATCTTGGTTTCAAAATCGTTATCAATTTTTTTGTTTGAAGTACCCATGTATATTAGTCCTAATTCAAGAAAATATTCTTTTGTAAATGCTGAATAAGTAATTTGATTTGACATTTTATTTAGAATAGTTTTGAATGACAAATACATGCTTGTTTAGATGATTCACTTTATTTTTAAGTATTCAAGGGCTTATAATAAAATATGACTTCAAAATTTGCAGGCTTTAAAAAGTCTTTTATTTTCCGATTTGATTGGTCATTCTCTTGTTTTGCGCCCCCCCAACTTTGGTAACACCAACCCTAGCTCTAGCTGTCAAAAAAAAAATAAACCCAAAAAACTAACATGTTCAATTTTGATCTTTATTATGATATACAAGTGCTGATTAGAAGTTGTCTTTATTTTTTCCATGATAGAATGAACGAAATTTGATCATGCAAGTGGTTTGTGAGGCAACACAGTCTTTGGACAATCGGGTATGTATGTTTGTATATGTTATTTCTCTTTTTATATCTTAATAGGTAAAGAACAGCCTTTTCTTCTGAAACTGTTTGAAGAATTTCTTTGAAATTACTGATGACATAGTTTACTCAATAATTATTCGTATTCTGTCCAATGCAAGCATTCACTGCAGCTCTAACTACTTCTGCCTTCAATGTTCCACTCTGTCCTTCACTTTTCTCTTCTCTTTTTTTACCTATCCCTCAATTCTATTATTTTTTTCTAGCATCACTATGTCTATTGTTTCATTTTGTTGAGCTTTATCTCTTCATTACTTACACCTTATTTTCTACTATTTTGTTTTAGTATGATATCACTTTGATCCTATTTATTCCTTATTAGCCTTATGTTAGATAATGGGGAATCAAGATTGTTTTTTTTTTTTTATTTCAAATATTTTTGTTAAATGGCATGGATTTTTTTTTTCTTTTTTTTTAGATGGACGGGATGAAATTTTTTCTTTCTTTATTTGGTAAATGCCTGTTATGACTGATTGTCAACACTAAAGTCTCATAGACTTCAGCAATTTTCTTGGAAGCTGCACAAGGCATACCCACTGATGGAAACTTTTATATCAGAGATACCAATTTCAGTTGAATTTAGGGCTTGTTCCTCTGGTGATAAGTGGATGGCATAAGCAGCTTTGCAACCTTTGATTGCTGCTGTGAACTTCAAGTCAAGGAACAATTACTATTCAGGTTTTTTTCCTGATAGCTAAATTGATGTTTATTTACTAGGTGATAACCCAGCGAACTCGCGAATGAGAAAGCCCAGGTTTTTTTTTTTTTTTTTTTTCATGTTTGCGCACAAAATAAGACGGAGTCTTGAAAAACCTCTACTGAACGCCTTGCTTCGAAAAGGAAGGGGTTCACATTAGCCATTTCGACATCTTTAGAAATACATTTATGCATTTTAGCTTCTAATTTTAAGAATCAGCCTTTTTTCGTAAAAATAGTGTTCCCACTCCAATCTTCATGAAAAAATACACCTGTATGCCAATTTTCATTGTTATAGGTAGTGTAGAAATGCTCGGTTAGTGTGGCTTCATTTTTTGCCACCGTCAATTAATAACAGATGTTTTAATTAATCCTCACTCCTTGACCTTCCTTTTTTTTTTCTAGCTTGATTGTGCTATATTTTCAAGTTTCTTTGTTTTAGTTTTGGCTAGGTTAACTGTGTTATATGGACAAGGCTCTTTCACATAGTATTGCTCAAGTTTTATCAATTAAATTTTATTTTCCAGGTTCGAGTTGCAGCTCTACAATGTCTTGTGAAGGTCATGTCACTCTATTATATACACATGGCTCAGTACATGGGACGAGCACTATTTGCTGTAAGGAAATTTGTTTGTGCTTGTTTCTTTTATAAATATATTTTTTGTTCCTGCTGTGTATGTTAAAAACTGTTGACAGTGTTCCTTTAGGTGAAATCAAGATGCCCCGCTCATTTTCAGGTGTAAGGGGGGGGGGGGGTGTAAATTAAGATCATTTGGGACGCCTATCCTAAATATCTTTTATAAGGTTTGTGTTTGGCAGATAATGTTGAACACCCTGAGAAGATGGCAAAAATCATGTTCTCTTTTAATTTAATGTATCTTCAATTTTTCTAACTAAAGAATGGAGAGATACAAAGTGTAATTTGAAGGATATAAAAGATATTTTTGTTTCCATTTAAAGGCTGACTGAAATCTAATGTACAGAATTCTCTGAATTTTAAAGTTAGTTGATGATATTTCATAAGTCTAAAACAGGAAAGTCAAGACTGTTTTATGATTCTAGACATACACACTCCCTTTCTTAGACATGATGTGTGGGCGAGTGTTATGATTATGGCTGTGTTTTCAAGTTGTTTTTTTTTTTATAGAAGGTCATTTTTTTTGCAAAACTAGTTATATATGTTAAAACCAATTTGCACCTTTTTATCTTTGTCTTTGAACTTTTGTACATTTGGTTTAAAATGTAATTTAAAGCATATCTAATTTGTTGATTTATCATTCTTTAGCCAAAAGACTCAGAAAACTATCCCATGCTTTCAATATAACAGTATGATTTTAGAATATTTTTGTGTGAGTGTAGCGACTCTCTTTGATCCTTTTACAGATCACCGTGGATGCCATGGAGTGTGACAATGATGAAATTGCTTTACAAGGAATTGAGTTCTGGTCCACTGTGTGTGACGAAGAGGTGGATTTGGCCATTGAGCTGTCAGAAGTAAGTTTTTATTCCAGGGAGGCTGATTTTTACCCTTTGTCTTACTTGAAGTTTTAATATCTTCTTTGGGAAATTCTATGACGGCCTGGCCCAGAAAAATCAGCCTTGCATTTAAGGAAAGAACTCCAAAGAAATGATGCACATTCCTCAAGAGTAATGGTATCAACTAGCGATGTTGTTGCTGTTGTTGTCTTGTACTACGTCCCACTATGAATATTTGAAACAGTGTCAGGTGTTTTCATGCACTATTCATCCAGTTTTACGCTTTAAGTTATGACATAAATAATCCGCTTTAAGTAATGATATAAATAACCTGTAATATGAGAACATGGTCTTCAATTCTTCTTCTTGCATTTTATTATATCACACTTTCTATTTTGTTATTAGGCTTGCAAAATGGAAACATGGACTTCAATCAGTTTTCTTTTCTTGTGCCTTAGTTTGCATATCTCACTACTTTTTTTTTCTAATCAATTGTTCATCTCAGGCTGGGATATGGAAACATAGACTTCAATCATGGTTTTTTTTTTTTTTGGCTTTTTTCACCTTCATTTGCAGTTGATGTATATATCTGAGTTTGTTTTTTGTTCACTATGTCATCTCAGGCCAGGGAACAAGGACGTCCACCAGAGCGTACCAGCATGTTTTATGCCAAGGGGGCTCTCCAACACCTTGTGCCCATTTTGTTGAAATCACTTCAGAAGCAGGAAGAGCTGGATGACGACGATGAGTGGAATCCGTGCAAAGCTGCTGGAGTCTGCTTGATGCTGCTGGCTACCTGCTGTGAAGATGACGTGGTCTCCCATGTCTTGCCTTTTGTAAGAATGAACATTGGCCACGATGACTGGAAATTCAGGGATGCTGCTGTGATGTCATTTGGTAAGGAGTTGATTTTGGTATTTATTGCCATTTGGTGTTGACATCTAAAGTTTCAAGTTAACCAGTGCAGTTGGGTTAAGGTTGCTAACACGTACATTCATGAAGTATAGATTATGGTTTGTTTGAAAAATTGTCACCTTGAAGACCAGGCAAAGTGATGAAATTCTTTTTTTTTTTTCTTCATTTTGAAAACGTAGTAGCTTTGATTTTGCATTTTCTAACTACAAGATTTTAAAAAATCATTTGGTTTGAACATTCATTAGGTATCCAGAAGGTTTGCATTTCGCAACTGGCAACCCCTTTAACCTGGTTTTAAATTTACAGAAACCCAATGTTCTTTTTTTAATGCTAAGAGGATCTGCACTTGAAATTTAATCTAATTCTTCCATTACTCACTTGACTTATCAATACCAGCGCCTTGGCTCAAGTGGTTGAGTATCAGCCTCAGAACCAGTAGGTGTGGGCTCAAGCCTAAGCTGTGACATACCAAAGTTGTTAAAATTGCCTTTTAGCAGCTGTGCGCCCGGCGTTCGGCATAATGGGAACAGTGCTAAGACTGGTTTGCTCAGTGTCATTTTGATGTGGCTTGGTGAGATATTCATGTGAATCCATCTTATCTTTGTGTGCAGCATGTTAACATGTCTAGAGGGCTCTTCCAGTGATATGACCGTTAAAATTGTTGAAATAGATGTTAAACCTTAACGTTTAAACTTTTCTTTACTGTACCGTATAGGTTCCATCCTGGAGGGGCCTGATCCGGACAAGTTGAAGCCGGTGGTGGAGCAAG
>JAUEKY010125911.1:0-10225 GCA_031833965.1 Scyllaea pelagica
AGCAAGGAGAGGCCTGTCAATCACTTTAAAGGAGATAAAAGTTTCAGCCCCATTTTGTGCTCCTGACCCCCCCTTCATTACCCGTCTTGGGGGGGGGGGGGGGCGGGGGGGGGGGGGGGGGGGGCGGGGGGGGCGGGGGGGGGGGGGGGGGGGGGGGTCGGCGGGGCGGGGGGGGGGGGGGCCGCGGGGGGGGGGGGGCGGGCAGCAGAACTGGATTTGATTGACCCTGAAGAATTGAGACGGCGGGTAGATGAGCTGAGATTTGAGTTACTGCTTGTTGTAGATGACATGCTGGCAGCAGAATCTGATCTGGCACGGGTGGTGGAGCTTCCCAAAGGTGAAGACACAGTGGTGGTGACTTTAGAGATTGCAGTAGACTGTCCCACAGAGGTGCGTGGGCCACGCACAGATTTTCTAGCTGGTACTCCTCGCTGAAATCCTGAAGAGGCTGGCTCTGCTCTCATGGATGCACGCATAGATGTGTCTCTCTTGAGAGTTGGTGCAACCTCCTTCTCCTTAACTGAGATTCTTTGTGGGGTGTCTCGCCTGAATGATGACGATGTTGGGGTTGGTGTAGTGTTTGTTTTGGCGCTGCCCTTTGAAGATATTTTAGCTGAACTAGAGCTTGTTGTTGATCTCATGTAACTGGGGACCGATTTTGTTTTTGTAACTGCAGTCTTAGCACCTGTGGTTGGGGTTTCCTTTTTCTTTGTTTCCTTTGAATCTTTCTGAACATTTAAATCCTCAGAACAAATATCCTCTTTAGAAGTACTATGACCGCTGTCTGGAGAAAGGGCCGCATAGTCACTATTGCTATCACATGACTGATCTTTGCTGATGCCGCTGATACTATTGGCTCGGACAGTCTGCTCTGTCCATGTTTCAGTCCTTTCTTTACGATCAGCCTCAACCGACAAACTAGATATCACAGAATCACTTTCAGGTAAAGATTTTATCACAGGTTGGTCTAATTCACTTTTATCCTCATGGGATTTAGATTTGAACACTTCCCTTCGGGGCTGTGCTACCGTGGTTGCTGCTGTAGCAGTTATGGTTGCCGCTGGTGGCACTGCGTAGATGTCAGAGTCAATGGTACTGCTCATTGATGTGCGGTGAGATGCTGTTCCAGATCCTGTTTCAAACCCTTCGTCTCTTTCATTACTGCTGGCACAGCTGCTAGCGTAGCTACTACGAGAACCCACCTCATTCTTCAACTCACTCACTTCTGTTCTAAAATGCTGTAAGGAATCAGGACTAAGAGTGTTTGTGGGAGAAAGAAGAGATCGAGATGAGTCTACCTCTGGTACATTATCATAGATACTTTTCCTGTTTCGACTTCTATTCAATCTCCACTTTGCCATTTTGGCCAGAGGATTATCACTATCGTCATCATCATTGTGTAGTTTTGTTCTTTCCATAAGGCTGTAGGAACGACGCAGGGTTGACTGTTCTAAGTCTACGGCAGTTGTGCTTTGAGGGCGTGGGGCCATGGGCATGCCTAAGTAGTTGGTGGGGGTTGATTGGTTGTGCTGAGACAGAGGTGCAGATGTTCTTTGGGACTCCGTCACCAGGGGCTGAGACAGAGGCTCTGAATTCTTTCTCCTTTGCTCTGGAGAAGATTCAATATCATTCTGAAGTGTTTCTGTAGATGTGTTTGTAGATTTAAGAGAAAGCTGGCTGACACTGTGTGGACTGTCACTTTTAGTGATTGACAGCCTATGGGTGCCAGCATCTTCAGGGGTCAGTTCTGTATCACTCTCATTACTAGGGATGTACAAGCCATTTCTTCGACCATCTAAAGATAATCTACTAGTGCTATTTCTCATCACAGCTTTCTTTTCTTCTGAGGTGTTTGGAGCACTGCCACTGTTATTGTTTCTTTTCATGATATTGTTACTTAACTCATTGTCACCATTCTTTGCAACATGTTCATCATAAGATTTTGATCGGCTCATAGAATTTTTATTTGCCAATTCTTTTAAAGCCTGGTCCACACCATCGGGTTCCACATTACTTTTGGTCCTGGCATTGTCAGAATTCATTGATGAGTCACCAAACCTGGCATCACGGAATTTCTTTTTAGCAGCAAGTTTTGCTGCTTTACTAAGTTCTTTGTTATTAACACCACTCTCTTTGCTGCTTTTTTCAATATCAGAACTGGGGCGTCGAGGAGAGGGAGGAGTCTTAGCAACTGGCTTCCCAGTCTCTGGTTGATAATACACTTTTGAATCAATGTTAATTTCATCAGCTTTTGAAGGGATTGGATCATTTTGCTCAACGTTATCTGCAGGAGGAGTGTCACTTTTCATTGCTGCCCTGACATCCTCCAAAGATAGAGTGGATCTTTTCTTTCTCCTATCTCTCTTGGCTTTGAGATCATGCTCTGAGACAGGGGTTACGGGTCTAAAGGGGGCAGTTACATGTGCAACTACGGCAACTTGTGGGTGTTGTGCTGACTGCTCAGGAACTGCCTCTTTCGATTCTGTAACTTCAGGAGTTCTCTTAATAGGCCCAGAGACACCAACTGTATCAATTGTTCTACCAGAGTCTTCAATTGTCTTTAACACTTGATCAATATTTGTACCTATGCCACTGCTGATTTGCTTACGCACAGACACAGCCACATTTGGAGAGTTCATGTCTGAGTCATCCTGAGAACGAATAGGTCTTGACTTGCTTTCAGTGGAAGGAATCATACGAGAAAACTCGGATGGACCAATGCTATTACGATACTGTAACCTTGTAGAATCTGATTTTTCTCTGCGTAAAACAGTATGTTTAATGTCATCATTGCCCTTTTCTGAAATAGGATCTAAAGAACTATCGGGAACAGAAATCCCACTTCTCCATCTACTCGATATTCTAGAGCTGTCCACCTCTCTATTATGCCTCTCAGCACTGTGGTCCCCTTCTTCAAGTCTCACTTGCCTGTCCTCTGCTTTTTTATTCAATTTCTGTTTTATTCTGTTTAAAAGAGCATCTGAACTATCCACCTCATCCTTGCTATTCTCCTCCCGTCTGAGCTCAGAATTTGCTTTCTCCACAGACGGTCTGTCCAACCAGCTTCTAGTTCTCCTCAGCTGGCGACTTGACCTAGATTCCAGTTCTTTTTCAGACTGAAGTCTCTCTGATGCTGCTGAAGCTTGAGCATCAACATGACTGGTTGGGTTTTCAGGAATTGATGGGGAAGGTGTCAGCTCTCTTCCAGGATGAATCACTTCCAAGGAACTTTTCTTTTTATCTTTCCTTTCTTGATGTCTGCGCCGCAAACTTCCGTAGCGCTCAAATGTGTTTTCTGGTTTTGGTGATTCAGGAACAGCACTACCTTCACTCTCTGTCAAAAAGTCGATAATAGAATCTCCATCATCAGAAACAAGACTTCTCCTACTTCTTCTTTGGTTGGCAGAATCTGGTGTAGGGGAAGCAGATAAATCTTCTCCGCTACTAGAAAGGAGTTTCTTCCTATGACTCACTCGCCCGTATCCACCCCTGATGAATGACGGAGGGTTTTGAGGTGCGTCAGATGTAGGAGATTCTGCTGCCACTCCATTCCCTGATGCCAAAGCCTCAAGAAGGTTAACTTTGGTAACTTTTTGCACTGAGAAGTTGCCGTCATTGAATTTACGTGAAGTAAATCCACTTCTGACATCAGCGAGCAGCATGTCAACAATGGAGCCATCTTCTTCTTCCACCGAGCTGCTTTGGTCCATACTCTCATTTGGAGAATCTGGGAGTTCTTCTGTAGAAAAAAAAATCAATAACAATTCAATAAGCATTTATGATTGATACTTCTGAAGAAGGGGACGAAAAAAAAAAAGATATCTCCCTGATCATATATCCATCTGAATTTCCCTTTTCCCAGCTGAGTGACTTTTAGTTCTTTGTTTGTTGTTTAGTGTTTCTATAGTGCTTTTCATTTTATTTTTCCATTGCTTCCATTATATTATGATTATTAATCTTTTCTCTTCCTTCTTCTCTGTCATTTCAAGTCGCTTATCACTATTGTATTCCTCTTGGTTTGCCTCACTTCCCCCTACCTTACCTTTCGTCCCCCTGTCTTCTATCTCTCCGTTTCATATTCCCCTGACCCTCTCTGACACATTCTTGTATGGATGTATAGTACATTGTCGGGCGTAAGCTTCCAGCACTGTACCACATAGCAATTTTCTGCCACCTCTCTCTGTGCCCGCCATTTCTTTTCCATATCTCTCTCCTCCCCCTCCCCTCAACCTCGTCCTTTCATGTTTAAGTAACCAGTTCTCTGGTTTTTGTTATCATGCCTGAAGAAGGCCTTCATTTGAAATGTCGTTGTCTCCCCCTGTGTTGTTCTACCTTCTAGCCTATTCATTCTGTGCTTTCAGATTGCTCCATTGAGGCTTCAACGGTCCTGTTTTGTTTTCATATATTTCTGTTCCTCATCTTAAGCCTTGCTTAAGTTTTTGGAACAAAAAAATCGTTTCCCTCTCTTATGTCACTTTGTTCCAGTCTTTTTTATGTCATGTCTGAGTACATAGGAAATGTTGACACTTATCATGTTGTTATAAGGGGGATCATTGAGGGATCACTTCTCTGAGTGATATTACATAAATGAGCTTGATTAAATTCTATCGGTTACTTCTGTTTACATAAAGCGATGTTGACAACCATTTATCATTATAAATCTATCCTTGACCATTGGCATTAAATCTTTTGACATCACAGGGTACAAAAACAAAACAAATTCATCAGTCCTTACCAGGCTAAGCAATGTTAAAGGATCAAAATTAGAATAATGTTATACATCTCTTCTTCATTATTATCATCATTCAAACAGTAACCACAATATTAGATGACCAAAACTATTAATGACTTGGCTACTTACTTGAATTTCTCTTGGCTTTTTCTTCTTCTGTCATTTTCCGCCTTTGCTCGGCTTTCTTTTCCTGAATTTCTCTCTGGGCATTTTCCTGGAAAACAAAAAGAAAAGAATTATTGCTATATTATTGTGTACTTTATATTTTCTTCTATTTCTTCTTCTCCTTATTCTTTTTCTCCCTTCTCCCATCTTCTTTTTCTTTGTCATCATCACCTCTTCTTTTTCCCCTCCTCTTTGTCCTTTGACCATTTATAAACAATTCATCATCACACAACAGCATTCTAATGAAAAAAATAACCTTAAACATTTCCTAAGGACAATGTTCATAACCTGCAAAAAGGAAAAATGTTCAGTGCCTGCAAACTTATTTCAAAATAGACAGCATAAAATTGATAGAGCAACATACCCCAATTGCTTTCTGAAATCTTTCACAGAAACTCTGAAGAATATTGAAGCATTCCTCCAACTTAAAAGTCCTTTGATCCTCCGCGAAAAATGTGGCTAACTCAAGACGCATGGAGTCAATTTCTTTCAAGTCTTCTTCCAGTTCGTTAACTTCAACATTTGCATCCTGAAATAAAATAATTGCAAAAAGGTTGTCACATTAATCCATTTTTGCTAAGTCTTAAAAAGTTTGATATTCTTCATAACAGAAAGGCAGAGAGGGGAGCATGAGAAACTCTTTGCTGCTTAATTATCAAGAAGAAATTTATTTCCATTCAAGATAATCTAAAACAAAGAACCACTAACAGGCACATTCAAAGTTTAAAATCTTTCATTCTTTACTTTCTACTTTGAGAAGAATTAACTCAAAACATAAAGATATTTCAGAAGATTCAGGTAACCAATTCTTGAAATATTTTCTAATTAAGGAAACAAAATGCTTATTCTTCTTATTTCAGTTAGAATTTTTATTTAAGATCAAAAGTATTTTGAATGAACATTATCAAGTGGCAGCCTTTACTTTCTTTTCAGAGGACGGTTTGGAAGGAAAATGGGAGAGCTTTACTTCTTGAAGGCATAGGTTACTCCAATACCAAAAGCTAAGCATCCCCATAATTGTAAACTCAAAGAACATCCATATAAATGAGCACAAAAGATAATCTGGATTTCATGGGATTGCACAGTCTTTTTCAATATCTAAAAACTGTTAGATTTTACATACCCTGAGGAAACCCTCCATTTGTTTCTGGAAATCAATTCCAGCCACAACAATTTGCTCTGTTATAGCTCTCACTTTATCAGCAATGTTCTTGATGTCCTGAGAGAGAGTCTCAACAGATACCCTAAAAATACAGACATACAATAGGGTTGAGAATAACTATAAGCAAAAGAATCTATCAAAATGCATTGAGATTGACATGAAAATAATACAATAAGATCCTTTCAAAAGTTTTATATCAGCAAGTACAAAAATACCCTGTTATTTTGCTGCTTTTTCTTTTTTTTCTTTTTTTTTTTTTTTGTGAAATTTTCAACTACCAATACAGAAGTCATTTTTTTCTTGAGAATATTTCACTTTCATCTTTACAAACATAGAGCGAAATAAAACATTACAACAATTTCCTCTTTATCTGGCTTTTGATTCACCATTTATTGATATTTTAATAGATTTGTGTTTTTTCAAAACTATTTTATTTGTTTTGATTTGAACTGAATTATTTTCTGCATGTGAAAGTCTGAAATAAAAAATAAATTAAATACATATGCCCCGACATTGACTTACTGAGCAGCATCCTTAATGAATCTCATCTCTTGAGGAAAGTTGAGAAGCTTAGGATTTTTCTCTTTGGCCTCCTAGAAATGAAGATAAAAAAGAATTGTGGGCGCTAGGAAAATGTTAAGATAATAATAAATAAAACAATTCAATTCAATAGGGGAGAAAGAAACTATTTTAAATTTCCAAGGCGTTAGAAGAAGCAATTTCTTCTATGTTTGACATGGTTCAAAAGTGATCTCTGCCAACTCAACATACCTAGATTGACAGCAATAAACTTTGATAAGATTTAAACAACTGATTATGAGAATGATAAGTGAAGTCAAAATGAGAAAGGTAATTCCTTTGGCCTTGTAGCCAGGAGGCTTAGTGTTTAATCCATTCTTGTTGTAAATGAGAAGCTGATTTTTTTCTCGTTTTCCAGTTGAGTAGTGCTACCCATTTTTGAATAGAGTTAAGAAGGGAAAGCATTGTAATAAGGTTTTCTCAGGACCATGCTGGCATAAAATCATCCTTGATACTTACAATTTTCTCAAATTATGAGCTAATGAAACATAGGACAACAGAAAAATGAAAATGAGTACAAACACAAGAAAACCAACCAACCAAACAAAAAAAATCTAACCTGTGCCACATAATGCAGCAAGTTCATGCGAGGTTTGTTAGCTCTGATCTCAGTCAACTTGAGAAGAGAGGAAAGTTTGAAGCCAGCAGCATTCCCTGCGTAGTTGCCCTGGAAATGAATTGGAGTCAAAAACCAGTGAGTTGGTTACAATTTAAAATGTTCACTCTTTTTTTTTTTTTATATCAGGTTATTAATCAGCATAAAATTACAAGAAAGATGATATAAGAAAATATCAAGCTATTTTTGCTATATAATGATTAAGATAAATGATTTTAGAGATTGGGCTTTAGAAGGTATGGGAAGAACCTCTTTTTTGAAGAGAAAATCATCTTTTAAAGAAAGCCTTGAACTGAAAATTATGTCGAGAAATAATAACATATTTCTTTCTTCACAAGTAATCATATTGCTTGGAAATCTTGTTACAAAGGATACAATGAGTTTAATTTTTTTTTCCAGAAATCTTTGTTGTTTCCCTGAATGTGGAATAAAATTAGTATCATGACGATAGAATGCAAAAGAAAAAAACGTCTTACTGAGTTGAGGTAGTTTCCAGCAATGAGAATCAAAAAGATGAGTTCCTTAAGTGACTTGTTTTCTTGAATATCTGGAAAATGAAGATTGAATATATTCATTATCTTTAGGGGTCAAAATGCAAAACTGAGAGATGTAATTCTTACTTAATTTTATAAAGATTATAAGTCATGGCATAAAAGAAACCTTCATTTATATAAAAGTCCAATAAACCAAGAAACCAAAACAAAAAATTAAAAAACTAAATCCTTTCCATACCAAATCATATTGCACATTCATAGACTTTAAAAAAGACAAGCATACACATGTTCTAAAAACAGATTTCCAAGCGGGAATGGAATGAGAAGAATGTGCTTGAAAAGAAATTTAACCATAACATCAAAAATGTATGAGGGTAAAATCATCAAAGGAATTAGCAATGTTAAAATGAGTTCTTAATCAAATACTTAATATAATGACCTTTAGATGCTTGTATGAGAGCCTCTATGGAGGGGCGAATCCATTCCATATTGGTGGTAAACTCTTCCATGATCAAAAGACCTTCAATTCGCATGCGGTAACTGAAAAAAAGAACATTTTGAAATTCACCAATAATGAGGTTGACATGAATTTAACTTGAAAAAGAAAAGGCTTTTGTAATCAGTGGAAAACAAAGTTTACTTTCCTTTGTGGCTGCAATCCTGTTAAGCTGAATTGTTTTCTTTCTTCCTATTTTTTTGTTTGTTTTGCTTTCTTATATTCTCCAAATATGTGATGCATTGAATATTGTGAGATGAATAAGCTCTGGGGCATCATAGTACAGTACAAACGAAATGAAATCAATACATTTTTGTATTGAAACAAGGTGTTAGAAATATAGATAACTTTGACAGATAACAGATAAATGAATAAAAAACCTTTCAACTATTGACGTTGGCTTTCATCCCTTGTAAATTATGCCAGTACATCTTTAACATTCCTCTTTAAAACTCATGTTTCCCTAATTAAAAAACATTTTTTCAAAAGCTTCTATATTTTCATTGACTCAGAGCAAGTCTTAGCTGAGACAAAAGATTTCTTAGCAGCAGCTTTTTTACTCTAATTGATAATGGTTCCGTCTAATTTCCTTTTATCTTATTCTCTTATCATTTTGGCAAATGTCCTGTGCTTTGATTTATCAACTATTTGAGCATCAATAAATAAATGAAAAGACTGGAATTAAAGATCAAATACGGATCAAAATTGCCAAGATGAGTTTATAGGATATCTGCTAGCAAAACAGAAACAATCAATAGACATGATCTGTATCATAAACTTACTTTGGAAGTCCCATCATGCAGATGAAAAACTTCTCAGCATTGCCGAGTTTCTCCTTATCTCCATCAAAAGCTTTGATGGCATCAATCTGGAATATGAATTAACACTTAGTTTAGCCAAGTATTCATCTGTTGGAAAACTGCAATTTAAAGTAGAAGAAAAGAAAGATGAGAGAGAGAGAGAGAGAGAGAGAGAGAGAGAGAGAGAGAGAGAGAGAGATAGAGAGAGAAAGAGAGTGAGTGAGTGAGTGAGTGAGTGAGTGAGAGAGAGAGTGAGAGAGATAGAGAGAGTGAGGGAGAGAAAGAGAGTGAGTGAGTGAGAGAGAGAGAGAGAGAGAGAGAGAGAGAGAGATAGAGAGAGTGAGGGAGAGACAGAGAGTGTGTGAGTGAGAGAGAGAGAGAGAGAGAGAGAGAGAGAGAGAGAGAGAGTAAGTGAGAGAGACAGGGTGAGAGAGAAAGAGAAAATAGATAGATAGATTGATTGATAGATATTATATGAAAATGAAAACGGATGGGGCTAAATGGACTGAATATAATATAAATCAGAATGTTTGGTATGAGATTTATAGATATTTTGGTTGCTCATTTTCATATAAAAAAACCTGAATGAAATAATCAACATCACACCAATAGGTAGATAGTGTGCCAGAGGTACATTTTCTTTAATATGGATGCTGAATCCTTGGAAATAAGTATACCGCAAAATGATTATATCGTTATTTCATATACATCTTGGTAGAGGAGTTTGACATGTTCAAACCTCATGTTAGGTTGTTAGCCATGAATGACAGGTACTGACCTCGTCCTGCGAAGGCAGCAGTTTCAGCAGACCTCGAAGACGCTCGGCCCCAAAAACTCCGCCGAGTCCATCTCTGACCAGCTGGACAATCTCCTCGTGACTCATACGGAACTGCTTCAGGAATATATTCACATTAAGGCTGCGTTTCCCATCCAGAATGTTGATCTATTGACAGGAAAGAAAGTAAATTATTCAGTATGTTTTTTTTGACTAAGCACCTAATTTTTGGATACACACATAAATAATATAATTAAATTAATTAGAAATTTATTCTTTTCATTGTTAAATAAAAAATTTATGTGAGACTTTTAATAATAAATATATAATTTCAAAACAAAATAATTAATGCAAATTCTCGACCATTGTTAATCCGCGTAAATGTATGCCTTGACTAATTGTTAAT
>JAUEKY010126022.1:0-10224 GCA_031833965.1 Scyllaea pelagica
CTGTTGTCCCGTCTCCCCCGCCCTCGTTCTACCTCCCACCTCCACCCTCTCCCTCTGTCTATCTGTCTCTCTGTCTGTCTTCCTCTCTCTCTCTCTCTCGATCTATCTATCTATCTATCTATCTATCTATATCTACCTCTCTCCCTATCTTGTCCCCTCTCTCTATCTCTTTCGATCTCCCTCCCCCTTGCTGTCTCTATCGTCTTCTGTTTGACCGTCTATTTATCTATCTGTCTGTCTGTCTGTCTGTCTGTCTCTCTCTCTCTTTCTTTCTTTCTTTCTTTCTCTCTCCCTCACTCCATCCCTCTAGCAACGTCATGTAAGAGAATTGGCTGACAGGAGAAAGAGAGAGAGAGAGAGAGAGAGAGAGAGAGAGAGAGAAAGAGAGAAAAAGTGAGAGATAGATAGATAGATAGATAGATAGAGAGAGAGAGAGAGAAAAGAGAGGCTGGAGAGAGGGCAGGGAGGTGGGGTAGGAATACAGAGGGATATAATGAGAAGAGAGGGAATACAGATAGAGGGAGAGGAAGAGACAGAGAGGGTGGGGATTAGAGAAAGATGGAGAGGAGTTAGAATAAGACAGAGAGAAATAGAGAGGGGGTGGGGGAAAGGAGAGAGGGTCAGAGAGTCAGGAACAGACAGACAGACAAAGACAAGCGGTCAACAGAGAGAAAGAAAGAATGAGAGAGAGAGAGAGAGAGAGAGAGAGAGAGAGAGAGAGAGAGAGAGGAGCGGATGGAGAGAGTTCAGTGAGAGAGGGAAAGAAAGAGAGCTCGAGAGCTCAGAGCTGAGAGAGAGAGATAGAGAGAGAGAGAGAGACAGACAGATAGACAGACAGGGAGACAGACAGACAGAGAGACAGAGATAGAAGGTGTTGAGTGGCCATATGCTACAATATCTACAAAGGAAATCTTTTAGAGCACATTCTGCTTACCAGTTTCGTCCCTGTTTTGTCTAATAAAGCTTATAGATCTAAAAAGCTTCACTTTTTGTAAGCTTTTGTTACAGTGTTCATTTCGCGCCTTGGTGCCATTGCTTGTTTTCTTCTAGATTGGACGCTGATCGATGGCAGCTTATAATTTACCATCATCTTCCCCTTTGCGATGTATTTTCCTGAGTTAGGCAATCAGTCATAAAACCATAGAGCCTTCCCCTAAGAATGAAAAATCGATTCATTGAAGACTTTGAACAATAAATTAAAAAGGCATTGATTATCATAACACCACTACGCGTTCAGTTAGTTTTAATGTAAAGAGTCATATCATTAGCATGCATTCAGTAAGTTTTAAGGTAAAGAGTCCGCCCTGGAACTTGTTTGTTATTGGCTTAATCACTCGCTTTGAAATACCCCAGACATAAAAAAGAACATAATATTAGCTGATTTGGAAAGCTTCAGAAACGTTAATTTTACAAAACAATTGATATATTTTCCGAAGAGAATAGATGAAAAATGACTACATTATTTATTCAGTACTTTGGTCAGTGCATTAGGAATATGTCGTCGATAGAAGTATGAAGTCTTGTGAAATAGTATCATCATAATTACTTACTATCATATGAAATCAGATTGTTATCATTGTATGACATCTACTTAACGACATTACGTCAAAAGGTATTTGATAAGTAGGTCAGGCGACCTTTGATTAAATGGCATGAAAATACTATGAAGCAGTTTGGTGTGATTTTTAGATATAATTTGTCAGAAACTTTGTCCAGCGTTTGATTTTTGTGATAACCGATTGAGTTAAATCCTTAGAAAGGGAACAGAATCACTAACTGTTGAGTAATTGGATACAAAGATAAGATAGGATATAAGATAAGATGTACTTTATTCATCCAGAAGTGGAAACTGTATATTAATATATGTTTACATCGCATTCATATAAAGCATTATGGTAACACATGTCATAAAAAGCTAAAGCACGTAACAAAACCCAGATATAATGAGATTGACAACAGCACATGTACCCACACACGCCACGCACGCCTGTGCAATATGATATCTCATTCACTCAGCTAGCTTTCAACAGTTCTCTGTCATCAACGTTTTCAATTTTCTTTAACTGCTGACAAAATAATGTCTGGGGTTGTTGGCTCAATTGTAAAGCGTCCGTGTGGGAACCGGTGGGTCACGGGTTCGGTCCCTTGCTATGTAGCTAATATCCAAGACTTAACATTTGCAATTTAGCTGACATCTTGCCTGGTTGTGGGCAGTATGGGAATGATAGTAAGCCTAGTCGGCAGGGCAATAGCATAGTCTGGCTGGACGAGATAATGATATGAGTAAATGAGTACCTGACTCTTAACAGCGTTTTCCAAGTCTTAGATAAACTATATTCGCGCCTAACAAGCAGCATCCTATTATTTGCTTCGTGTTGCTGCTGGCTTAGCACCCATTTTAAAACTCTTTGGGGACGTTAAGTGGACATCACAATATGATACCAAATAAATCTAACCTTTTCTCAACCTTCCTGTTATGTGAGCATATATGACTTAGACGCATGTTTGCATAAGATATGATACTACAAGAATCGGTTCTTCCAATTACTCGTGCATTTGGAAATAAAATTTGATTGATATGTTTTATAATATTCTGTCAATTATTCTGCAATATTGTGGTTATAGACATTCCAAGATGAGTACAAGACCTAACCTTTTCTCTATCTTCCTGTTATGTCAGAAAGTATGGCGTATACGAATGGCATCAGTTCTCTTAGTCAATCATGTATGTTGAAAATAAATATGATTGATATTTTTTCAAGATATTCTCTTTTCAATTATTATAATAAGGTTATTTAAAACATTGCTTGGGTTTTTAACCCCCTGCGGGGCATTTAAGGACTTTGAGTCCAAACGGAGGGCTGTGATGTCCCTTATGATTATGAAAATAAATCCTGAAACAAGAAAGCGTTGATTTGTAAGGGCGAGAACAGAGAGGCTACTGAATATTTCTAGGTGCTGAGAAACAAAATGATAGACATAGACCTTTTGACTGTCCACAACAGCAGCTCAGGGACGCCACCTGCCTCCGGCACCGATATCTCGCATTGGTGGCAGCCTCGAAAATCACTGACCACTTCTCACGGACACCCCCACCGTTCTGAACAATCTAATGCATTTGGTGAACACTTGTCACGACATGTAAACATCTTCTGAAACCTTTCTCTCTAATCCCCAGTGATATCCGAAAATAAGTCGCCGAGACACCGAAACTTATTCAGTGGTCTTCCTGTGCCCGCCCTAAGACACCAACTGGAAATTAATTCCTCTCCTTCCCTCTTCCCCATTCTCTCTCTCTCTCTCTCTCTCTCTCTCTCTCTCTCTCTCTCTATCTCTCTCTCTCTCTCTATCTATCTATCTATCTCTCTCTCTTTTAGGCTTGGAGGAGGAAGTCTCTCACCTACTGTCACAGACAGTCACCTTCTAACTCAGACAAACTAGTGAACAAGTCTAGTTACCTTAAGTATCAAGGATATGAAAGGCATAGTGAAGGAAGCGAAGCTATTGGTCTCTGTAGAAATTAGTAAGAGCCTGATTTAGTGTTTGGGTGTCTCAACAGACTAGCTAGGGATCTTTAACCTGTCCACTCTTTTGCTTTCGTGTTCCATGTGAGATCATGCTTTGAGTTTGAGCATCCAATAGATGATACTTCTATGTGTGTGAGATCCAGTGCAATGTGAGCTTTTTCTATCGGCGACTGTCGTTTTGCTTTTATCTTTTAGGACAGGCAGCTCTCCATTGCGCTGCAGCCTTTAGTTGAAATCGCTTGCGATGGTGTTGATATTTCCTGAAATGAAAATATAGAGCCTAGATTCCTCAATTTTTAGTAATCAAAGGATTGGATAGAATAAATCTCTTTTATTTTCATATATGACTGTCTTTAGGTCAGGGGAAGGGGGTATGTCACCTCATATAACACAACTCTCATGATTTTGTGTTAATAAGCACAATGGGGGGTGAATATGTGAAGGTTGAAAACAGTTTCAACTGGATTCATATTGACACTATGATATAATTCTTTGTCCCCCCCTTTTTTTTTTTTTGTCAATGCTGTATTTGCTTTTCATTTTTTGATTGACCTGAATATTACCAGAGTTAGGCAGAGCAGGTCCATCGGCAATACCAATGGTAAGGGGGGTTCGAGCTCTGTAACTGTGTGTTGGATTATCATTCAAATTCATTGATATTTTGTTTTTCAAAAAATAATTTTCTTCTCTATTACACCAAGCTCACTCAAGCATTGTAGAGAGATTTGTTATGTTGCCTTGTTCTGGGTTTTTTGGGGGTTTTTTTTTGTGTTTGTTTTTTTTTTTTGTTTATTGTTTTTTTAGGGGGGGGGGTTGTTACCTCATTGATAAGAATCAAAGAAAACTTCTTCCTGAAGACCTGACATAATAATCTCATGTTATTGACTGGTGATCATGGTCAATGTCTTTATGTTGAAATGATTAGCTTCCTCATTGAAATATTTGCTGTTATTCATGTGGAAAGAACCCATCTCCAGTATCATGTATGCTATAAGATCTATTGAAGAGATGCTTTGTGTCTTTTTTTTTTTTCAAATCTTTTTTCTCTTCTTTCTTATATGTTTTGAGTTGGGTTTTTTTTTTTCAAAAGAATTCTGATACATTTTTATGTTAATTTTGGAACCAAGCTGTGAAAGGGAATTTCTGTGAATACACATTACTGAGTGATACTATTTCTATTTTTATGTTGATGTAAAATGAAGGGGGGTTGGTTGGGAAGGGGTGACAAAGAAGTGTTATTGTGCAGAAGTTTTCCAACATCTTACTGCTGATTTAAGAATCATGCAAATAATGGAGAGAGAAATATACATAGAGGTTTTCATGTTTTTACAAACCTTTTTTTTTTTTTTTTTTTTTTTTTCCATTTCAAGTTGCTTCTGCGTGTCCATGTAACATTGGGACAATATATAGCCAATGGAGGGAGCCAACTCCATTCTTTTCCACTTTGTTTATAATGATTGTTCACAACAACTACCAGGAGGCAGTGCCTTGAATTCATGTCATTTCTGTTCCATTTGAGAAAATCAGTCTGCTTTGGTTTTCAATGCCACTTGTCTCCCTCTGAATTTTTGCATCCAGTCTTACGTTTATCGTGTTGCAAGAAATTTTGGATATTAAGTCTTCATGCAATAACATTGTTTTAGAGCATTGAAGGCCATTTATCTTTGTTCTATTTTTAGATCAACCAGACATGGAAAATAGATGTTAACAATTTAGTAATGTAACAATGCATGTCATTTGCTTATAGAAATCTTGTTCAAATCAGTGATTAATGAAAGGAACTTTGTGCTGTAATTGTTATCAAATGTCAAAACAAGTGACTATATAATTTTCTCTTAACTCAATCATTCTCATGCTACACAGTTGCTATGTAAATTCATAAAAACGGTAACATGTAGAATTAATGCAATAAACTTCCTGAATGTTTGTTGTCAGCAACACCCTCTTTTGATAGAAAAGTGCAAATAAGCAAAACCTAGAAACTACTGTAAAAATTCATGTAGAAAACTATGTATTTGTACTATCATTGACAATCTAGGTTTGCGCTTGATTAGAATATTTCCACAGCTCCAATGCTGCAAGCAGTTGTCTCAAATGGAACGGACTATGGTGTAGCTCTGTGTCCACTCTTCTTCATCATGATATGATTCATTCTCTTAAGAAAAAAAAAACAAACTCACTTTCCATATGTATTCTTGTGTTGCAAGCAAACATGAAAATGAACTTTGCTCCCTTACTTTATGTTGTTTTCATTTATCATTGCACAAAACAAAAAAAATTGCATAAGAATAAACCACTGAAGAACTGAAATTGGTTTTTATTTGTAATGGGGCCATGTGCTGCTGGATTGTTTCGGGAGGATTTGTTTACTTGTCCTTTTTTATTATTAGATAGTAGATAGGGGAATTATTCCTTCCCTTCTTCAGGATTCGGATTGGGCAGATTTATTGGGCAATGGAAAGTGCTGTACAAAGGCCTTTCTGAACATGCTCATGTCAGTCTGTTTTGTTTTTCCTCAAATTTTGAAGCACCTGTGTGGCTCTTGAGTGCTACTGAAGTGCACGTTGTTTTGTTTTGGTTTGTAAGAAAAAACGGAGATATGGTTTTGGCTTAGAACTAGAACTGTCTTAAGTCTTAAGAGGTATTTGGAAATATACACAGTATCTTTTCAAGCATTTAGACTAAGACATTAAGAGGACTTTGGTAATTTTCACTCACACACTATCACAAGTACACGTACTGCGTAGCCTGTCTATAACAACATCCTGGTCAGGCTTCCCATTTTTTCTTATTTTTTGTTAGTAAAAAAAAATTTCATTTTATAAACATTTTTGTATCAGAACATCTTTTCCTAGTCCTGACCATGTTGTCATAGGTGAGTTGCACTGTATGTAGGCTGTACTGTAAATCTTTTTGTTTTCATGTTGTGAAACCATAGAAGTCAGAAATTTCAACAGTCATTTGATATTGACAGGAAAGAAACTGCATACCCAGAATTCAGTTTCAGTCAGCCTTCATTAAAGCCATGTGATTCCATCATTAACCCTTCAACTCTTGTTCTTTTTCTATTTTAATCAATCAGAAACATACAGAAATTTGAAATATAATATCATAAACTTTTTGCTGAGTCAGAGCAGGTTATGTAAGGCTTGTAATCACAGCTGCTTCATACAATGAAGTTGTTACTATTACAGTTGTAAACAATATGACATTACAGTTAAAGGTACATTTTGATAAGGTTTTGTCCCATGTAGTCGGTGTTTTCTTGGCCAGGGGGCGGGTTATAAGGTGTTGAAACACCCTGTAGAAGTGGAGCAGCACTGAAAATAGCAGCCCTAGTACAAAGTAGAAAAACTCACTCGGAAAAGTGGAGTGGTACAGTGCAAATTAGAGAGGAAAGAACAGGAGAGAAAAATCTGTAGATTGGGAGAAGGGGGAGTCAAACCCGGGTCTGCCACAGCAACATCGCCTTGCAAGCATGCTTATCCACTTAGCCGTGCTGCTGGTTGCAATTGCAAGGGGATGTTGCTGTGGCGGGTACAGGGTCAAACCCCCACCCCCTATCTACCAATTTTTGTCTCCTACTCCTAATCTTTCTTCTCTGAAGGGCTTTGTTTACTCTCAGTACTGCACTACGTACGCCATTCTTCCGAGTTTTTCTACATTCTAGCTTTGGTCCCTTAGTGCCGATTGTCAGATAGGACAGCTGCTAAATTGCTTATTTTTACACCTTGGGCCCGGCGCTGACATGGCCTAAATTGTGCCGATAGCGCCGTAAAACCCTCAAGAAACAAACACCTTGGGCAAGAGGCAGTAGGGAATTAAACATGAACTGCAGTGCATGTCACCCTATGACGGAATTTTTCCAGAAATAACGAGACCATTTCAAATCCCTGTTTTATTTCTTCTTTTCTCTTTTGGAAAAGACCTGGTTGAACAATACCGAGCAACCAATAACTCTGGAATAACAAAAACTTATCATGGAAAAGTGTATTATTTCAAGTAACCCACGGACACAACACACTTTCACAGTAGCCACAAAGTGTACAACAATGTGTGTAGGCTCTTGTGTGTGTGTGTGGAACAAAAGCTTGCTCGTTTCCGCCTGCCCAGTTGGTCAGGTTGACAAACAGCTAAAATACGATGATTGAGTTGTTTCCTCTGGAAGCTTGGTAATAACAATTCTCACGATTCTCACTTGGAACGAGGGGCCAGGGGTCTCCTTGTGACCGAGTTCCAATATATATAAATCACTCGCTTAAGCGCACACTACTTCGTCTAAAGTCGGGCTACTCAAGCAAAATGTGAAGATGGTTACAGTTGATTGACTCGTCTTCTCCAAGTCATTAAGTCCTCTATCCATCTCTCCCACTTAAATCTACCCTCCCCCTCCCCCTCCCCCAGACCCCCTAGTTTTCCTTCAGTGGCTGACCCAAACTCCTCACTCTACCTCCTGCACCGTACATGACATTAAACTCCCAACCTGCTGGCCACACGGGCTACTTACGTAATGTGAAGTCAGCAGTGTTTGCGCTAGAAAGTGAATGGTGTCACCTTGCGGACAATGGGATTGTTTTGACTGTATCGCAGCCCACCTCTGTATAAAAATTCATTGAATTGATACGGTCAGGGTTGGCATTCCATTTTCAAAAGTTTTTTTTTTTTTAAACCCAGTGCTTGACATGAACTACACTAGAGATGTAACAATTTTCTTTTCACACACAAAGAGAGAGAGTGAGAAGTGTGTGTGTGTGTGTGTGTTAGTGTGGGTGAGGTGTGTGTGCAACTAGGCTTCGCCTAAGTGCACACTCTGACCTCCTCCCAAGCAGTCTGCACTTATTCACTTATGCGGCATCTACTGTACCAATTCAGGGAGGGAGAGGGGAAACAACGACGACGATGACATTCCCTTGCGCGAACCCTGCTAGTTTGCTCAGATTAGGGCATACTGAGCATTAGTATGGACAGTACAAGAGAAATAAGACCAAGCAAAAACCATCCATAATGACAATAGAAATAGAAATAAACAATGACACTGGAAGTAGTATGACATTAAGTTTAATTCAAACAATATCTTAGCCCTTCCCCTATTGTCAAGTTTTTAAAAACAAATTTGTCAAAAACCACTAAATCATCAATTGCTTCAAAATGGTGGTAAAATATTATTCACAACTATATGGGAAAGCATAGAATATATACAAAACAGAAGTCAGGAATGAACAAGATGATTTCACATTAGTGCCAATTGAATTAACTAGGCCAAACACATAAAGAATGAGAAAGGAAGAGATTTCAAAAGTAATGATGAGAAAAAAATATTGAAAACTCTGTTTAAGCCATTCCTTTTGCTTTTTTTTCCATTTTTAAATCATTGTTTTTGGGGGTTCCCCCCCAAGAATCAGAAATTAATTCAATGAGGTAAAGAAATCTAAATCTATAGTCAGTCTCCACACACTCAAAAACTGCATTATCATGGATGCAACATAACTGATCAATTTCTTTCACAATTCATCATAATAAAAAACAATAAATGATTTTGTAATCAAGTGAAATGATAATGCATCATTTAACAGTGGATGGGAGGGGTATAGGAAAGGAGAGAGACAGAAAGAATTCTTATTTACAAACTGTAAGGTAAGTGGTAAAATGCAATTCTGCACTGGGGAGGGATCTGCGTTCCAACATTGCCTGGACTACCATAGCTCAGCAATGCACCAAAGTCATAGGCTATGTCCCTTGGCGTTCTCTTTTCAATCCCAAAATAATCTTGAACTAAATCATCTTGATTACTAGGAGATAAGAAAATGATAAAAGACAGCCCTTTACCTATTGAACTTATTCAAAAAGCATTCCAGCACTGTTTGGAAACAAAAAAAGAAAAAAATAGAAGTGAAATTGAAAGACTGAAATTCATAAAATTTCTAAAATAATAAAAAAAAATTATGAGGTTTTCCGATTTCACTTGCTAATGAAATATAAGACAGAATAAACACTGCTTCCTTTACAGATTTTGTCGTTTGAATGGGGGGAAATGAAAATAAACATCTGGTGAATGCCTTTTGTAAGTGGTACAAATACTCCCAGTTAATCCACACACACAAACACTTCAATTGTTTTATATGTGAATGTTGACCCTGACTCTGGGGCAGCCAGAGGCTTGAATAGTATGTTTCATCCTGTTCAGCCTATATGGGACCTTAGATTTTACTTTGGCCATCTTTATAGGACTCCTATCCTAAAAACTATTTAGCTGGGGGCCATAATATAATAGTTGTAATAATAAATAAAAAAAAAAAGAGTGGCACAGGGCATTGTCATCTGTCCTTTCAAATTTTGTCCCATTTTCCCTCCCCCTCCAAAATGTTACATAAACCAACTAAGATACACACTATCACTTCCCATTTCATCACATCTTTAAAATTGATAAGACAAAACGAAACAGCAGTGATTAAAGAATGCTGGACATTTTTTCTTGTAATAATTCATTTTCCAATTACTACTGCTATTAATGCATGAAGGTCAAAAATACTTTCCAGAAGTCAGAATAAGGAAAGGTTTTTCATTTAATGTAATTTTTTTTCTATTTTCGTTTTGGCATGTTAGGGGTATGCCTGTAGTGGCTAAGCAGCATATCTTTGTAGATAAGGCTGCAAGTCCAATCTCAGGCTACATTAAAATTTGTTTGACCTCCTTAGAT
>JAUEKY010126133.1:0-10222 GCA_031833965.1 Scyllaea pelagica
ACACTGGCTTAGGTCGGTACAACAGGGAACCTGATAACAAAACAAAAACAAAAATATATATATATATATATACATACTTGGTAGATGTGGCAAAAATAGCACTTACCAATAAACAAACAAAGGGAGGTTGAATAATAATATCAATTATCTATTTATGTATCTGCTACAGACTGTGTCTTGATTATCATATTACTGAGCTGATTTCTTAGCTAATTTTACAGATAGCTGTACTTCGGCTTGGCAATTGAATAATCAAGAAAAATCAATGTGTATTGTTTTTTACACAGAAATATACCAACAAATGCCGAACTTGCCATTCTTACAACAGGGCTGTAAATTGGTTCTTAAAAAATTGTCTGAAAATTTCAACCATAAAAATACAGTACAGGCACACTCATATCATCAAAGATTACAGCATAAAGATGACACACAAAAAATAGCCAATTTTGTTTGGTTACATTTGAAAATAACTTCTCATTTAAATTTCTTCTTTTTTTTTTATGCTGCATTGTCAAAGCGTGCCTTGTGATGAAAGCCTTCTCTCTTTGTCCATACATGAGCCGTTTTTGGCAGTACAAACACAGAAAGCATCTCCTGGCTCTAAGATCTTTCTGATGTAATCAGAAAGGAAATCGTTGTTTTCATCTTTCTCCTCCAGCCAACACCACCTAAACCTATTAATTTTTCACACCCTTTTCAAAAATTTCTGGCATTTTGGATTTCGAACTAGCTAATGAAACAAAAATGAATACAAAAAAGATCTTGCAAGCGTTTGGAACTGGATGTGGAAGGGTAAATAAGGATGGAATGGTCATTCACACAATTTGACACAAAATGGTGCTGGGACTTCCTTTCCTCATTTAAATTTTGGTGCGTATGAGAAAAATCATTTTGGATCTAGATATCCATCATCTCCAACCTTCACCAAGTCGTAAACAATAATAGCGTTCCGTTAGGAAGTGAACTTCGGAGAAGTTTGTGTGCATCAAAGCAAAATATCGCAAAATACTCCAAACACACTCGCTGCGTGTTCTCAATTACATAATCCGAAGTATGGAACAGAGAGAAAACATGTGGCGGAGGATTTGTGTGTATCAGAAACAAAAGATAGCAAAAAATGCTGCCGCCAATCCATGTGTGGTAAAAAGGGAGAGAAAGGGAACCGTCTGGCCTGCTGTGTGCGTAGCAAATACGCCTGGCTACGCTGTGTGTGAGAGGCGAGTCATGCGATGAGACGAGACCATAGATCTATTTATAGATATATGGAATATGGACAGACCATAGATCTATTTATAGATATATGGAATATGGACAAACGGGACGCAAGCAATGACAGCACATACTAAAAGTTATCGGACGCGAGGCAAGAGAGTGCTGACGAGAGAGCTTAAAAGTGTGTTGCTAGTTGGAGGAGCGTGTCATTTCAAGTGCGTTTTTTGTTAAATATTTCTCTGTTTCCGCAACACAAAAATAAGTTACACTTGTTTTCCTTCTTTGCGGCAAATGGTCTAGAAAAATTTTGAAAATCTTATAGTCGGAGTTCACACAATAGTCTGAGGATTTACAGCCATGTTATAACTTATTACGCAAAGGTGCTTATTCATTTTGAACTCTAAACCATCCTGGAATGCACTTTGGACATAGAGAAATTTTTTGAGCCCTCAGACACCAAACTTGGTGTGGCAGGAAACTCAGTTGGCCTTGCAGAAAAAAGGCCAGTTTTTTAATATACGAAAATTTATAGTGTGTAAACGATCAATAATTCATTTTGGTGTTCAGCATGACCATTAGTGGTTTAGTGACAACTTTTGATGTTCAGACAAATTTCATGAGAACACTGATGAACTGCCTTAAGTTTGACGCAAGATAAACCAGTTTAGATCTCCTACTTATATACAGAAACATTCAATTCTTATGTAGTATATCAAAGTAACAATAGTTTAAAAAAAACATGAGCAACAGAAAAGATAGAATAGATTGCAAACTTTGCTCCAAACATTGCTCACCAGAATGCTATTATCAAATTTTTCTCCTTCTGAAAGTTTTGTGGTGATGGCATAAGAAAGCTGTAAGGGATCAACACTAGGAGAAATGATTTTGATGACAATTTCTTGAATTATTTTGGAGTCCGAGAATCTATTGTGTTGACACCAATCAGCAAATGCCAGTAAAACTTCCAGATCTTCATCTGCAACAAGGAATTCATCACAAAGATAAGCTTCCAATTCCTTTATGTTCAAAGACAGGAAGGAATCCTCTTTACAAAGGCTTAAAAAATTGGCCACACAGTACCTCCTTGATGGATTATAAACTTCCAGGATATTGTGATACTCTGCAAAGTGCATGATATCAAAGCATCTGTGTGAGTCAATCAAACCATTCAAGAAACTGCAACACTGATGGAAAAGGCTGCCAGAGACCTGGAGAATATGAGCGCCCAATAAAACTTCAAATACATTTTCTGATGTCAAGGAGAGGTTTCCTGTGTAAAAGCCATGAACAAGCTCTTGAAAAGGGTTTCTTTCTATCAACTTGACATCAATAATTTCTTGAGAGTTTTCAACCATTTGAGAGGAAAACATAGCTTTGAAATAGTCACAATTTCTAATCAGGACATCTTTGTGAAGGTGAAAATGACAGGATTCCACGCAAACAATTATATCTGGTTTCCTATCATCCAATGCAGCTTTCACAAACCACAAATCCGCCATTTTCTTTTACCCAGACTAGAGCTTCTGTCAGAGTCAGGGGTTATCAATTATCTGAAAAAGAAAAAAGAAAATATTGAAAATCAAATGCTCACTATTTCATCAACAAAGAATGATCCAGCAAATGAGAAGCAATCAAGTTTACAGACAATCTCAAATCATATTAAGATCAAGGGTATATCAATAATCTTCAAATGAAATTAAGCAGTGCAAAGCAAACAAAATAGATACTAACCCTAACCCAATATAGAACTAAAAATAGCTTCATTTTACATTGAAATACAAAACCAACAATTGATACAAAGAGTAATAAATGAGCAGAACAGTTCTGCTCTCCAAACAATTATGCACGGAGAAATGTTCAGTGTTTAGGGTGGACCTTATCTAGAACGATCCCGTACGGGGAATTTTGTTAATGCCATTTTTCTCTAGTTAAAAGATTTAAAGAGCTGCAACCACAAGCAGATGATTTACCAACAAGTCAAATTAAGATCCATAGAGTTATTCTAGTTCCAGAATGGATTCTGTGTTTGGAAACTGCAATAATTGTTCCCTGTACATAACAATGACAACAGACCACAGGATTTTGTTATGTACATGGAATTCCAAAGCTCATATCAAACCTCACCTGTACTATCAACAAACAAAATTCACTTTTATGTGTCACTCATAAGTATGGAGGGAAAGTGTACAGAGTGCCAACCCACAATAAGCCTCTATAACATCAAGATGTAACATTCCTTGTACATGAAATGACGACAAAAGCCATCAATTTTTGTGCCCCACGTTTTCGCAATTGTTCAAAAGCCAGTTTTGGGGATCACAAACAAGTAAAAAAAAAAAATCTTCCAATCCTGAATGCCAGGCTGATGAAAAATCTGTAAGCACCAACCTCTTGCAGCTGTTTCTCCTCCTCTATCTTGGCAGCCAACATGAGGGACAGGGAGCCTCTGCAGGCCTGGTTGAAGATTTCATTCATCATATCCGACCGCTCAGCCAACACTTTCAAACATCCAGCAATACGGTCCACATCGTCATCAGTGATTGGCTACAGAATTAAGTGTGCAAAAATACAATGTTAAATGATAAGATAACGTCTACTACAGAAGGGTTACAGAGTTAAGTGTACAAAATACAATGTTAAATAATAAAATCACTACAGAACTAAGTAATAAAAAATGCAAGATAAAATGATGAATGACCGGGGAAGGATTAAAAGCAAACATCACTTTCCACAATTTAGAAAGTTATGTTCAATCAATGAATTAATTCTGACAATTTCATAACAGTCTATGCAAATATGTGACAGTGACAAGACAAATGAAATTACTATATGACTCCCTAACACATAAAATGATTTACCAATTTTATAGACAATGCAAAAAATGGATTATTTATCATTAATATAAGTCAGTTATTACCAACCTTGGTAGACAATCCAGATTTGCCTAGATGAATGATGGTGGCCATGATCAACATAGCTTCTGCTACAAAAGCCTGAGACAAACAGAGAGAAAAATCGTTTTGAAGATTTAAATCAATTGTTTTCAACTTACAGACAAGAAATCAAGATTTAAAAGCACAAGCAAACTTAATCTACAAATAACAGTGGAAATCTAGAATGGGGAGACTTCAGAAAAAGACAAGCAAACTTAATCTACAAATAACAGTGGAAATCTAGAATGGGGAGACTTCAGAAAAAGACCTGAAATTTTATATCCAATCCCTGTTGTCAGATAAGCAAAACTGGACCATGAAAGTATATTGACTAACAGGCAGAGAAGAGCTGGGTTACTATGTTTCCAGACATCACTGTACAAGTTTTCCTTGCATCAAAATCAATCCAAGCTACTCTTTAGTTGTTTGATTTGACTTTTGCTAATTCACCAAACACAATAAAGCAAGAAGAGTTATTTTATTTAAACATTACATCTCAAAATCCCTGTTGTAAGTGATTAGAATCTGCTTCTCCTTGATACGGTTGACTACTTTTACAGAAGAATATGAGAGGGAAATTGGAGATTTGAAATATTCCTGCTACAGTTGGATCAATGTTATTCCCAGTTTTGTTATATACGGTTATGGTTCTCACTGTTAATATGCAGAAATCCCTTTCAATTACAATATAATTGTGAAGTAAAAAAATGTCAGCATTTGACAAAGCCCTTAATTTATTATTCGCATATTAAGGCAAAATAATTCAAAATGAAATAAGAAAAAATAAATTGGCATAAAAATCTATCAGTCACCACAGCACATCAGCAGCTTGGCATTTAATTGTTATCAGTTCAACCACCCCATCCCCCATTTTAGAGGGAAAAAATAGGAAAAATGTCACTGCATTATTCAGAAATAGTTGCTGCTAAAGACAATAATCTGATTAACAAAGATGTTTGCAGCCTACCTTGAAAATTATCCTGAGGATGAGTGCAAAAACATCGCAAGCAAAAATGAATAAGATAGTCTACTATGAACCAGTACATAAACGTCCCAGTCATTATTCAATAGAGGAGGAGGAGGAGTCCTAATGCCATCTACTCACATTTTGCCTCTTCACTTCCTCGGTCAGAGCAATATACTTGAGGGCCAGTTTGGTCAGGGTAGTGGCCAGGGCAGCACCAATGAAGAAGTCTCCATCCAGCATGTCTTTACGCAGTGGAGGCCTGTAATACAAATTGCACAACATTCCAGACGAGTTGCAATATATCCAAAACTCTTGACCTGACTGTGTGGTAATACAATATTTATAACAGCTTGTTAAAAACATTGGCTGATATGCATACTTTCAATTAAAAAAAAAAAATTGGCTCCTGCAACAAATAGACCATTTGTCTTTGCAGCACGATTTGTTGTGGTATTGGATAGTGCATAACAAACAATTGATATATATTTCCATATATCCTTGACAAAAAATTATTACTTACAGCAAATGATCATCATTATTCCTATCATTCTTCTTTTTCGCCTTCTTCTTATTATTATCATCATTGTGCTATATCTTTACTTTAAAAAAAAAAAACTCTTTGTCTTTGGTTCTATCAGTTTACAGTCTTTAAATCATTCCGATAAAAACTGTGAATATAAGTGTTACACTTTTCAAGCCTCAATTACTAAAAAACCAAGTTTAGTTTCTTTTTATTTCAGTCAAGCAAATGGAAAATACATGCCAACAAACACTTACGCTTCTTCTTTCTTGGAGGAAGGAGCAGAGCTGAAAGCACTCTGAGTGGCATAGGTTCCATCCGCTGTCACCAGTCTTTGCACTCCACCACCTTGCTGCATCTCTGAGGTTTAAGAGTTAAAGAAAGAGTTGAAACAATATCAAAATTTATGAGTCATTCAGTTGGCAGAGCATATCAAAATTCTAGAAATCGAATCGATGAAATACTATCAGGTATTTCATTTAACAAATATTCAGTTTCAGAAAATCAAAAAAGGAATATATTTACTAAAGGGTAAACACAATTTTGTGGTGATCGACCATAGAGTAAAAGTTTGTTTTATTATTGCTTTGAAGTTCTATCACAATAGTGGGAAATCCTTAAAAACTTGGGTACTGAAAGAGGTTTAAAAGGTATGAGCAAAGCATCCATCACACTATAAATTGTAAAGGGAGCAAATGTTTACACATTAAATTCCTCACCAAGAAAGAAAAAAAGGGGAGTTCCTTGTAAAACAGATTTTAAACATTTATCAAGGGTAAAAAATTGATCTCTGTCAAATCCTTCACAAGTCACACAAGCTTACCATCATCTTTTAATTCTCCAGCAGCTTTTTTCATTTCATCATCCACAATAGGAATCTAGAATGGAAAATGAAATGTAAAACTTTTATGAGCTCATCAGGAGATCTGATACAGGGATGTAAATGCAGAATGGAAAAAAATTCTGAACTTTCGCGGGGGAAATTTCAACAATGAAATATCTTGAGAAAAAGTTACCATTACTGTCCTTCATTGACAGCCACTATTATCTGAATCTATTTCTAGACAAAAAATCAACACTGACAATTGGTTTCGATTTGTCTAAACATTTTTTTCTGTGCCATGGGGCTATCTAGACTTCTTAAAAGGTCAAGCTTGTACTTCAAAACAAAAATAAATATAAAGCACTTTACAATCATTAAACGTTGAAATAATTGTATTAAATCACATTAGATAGACGTCTTGAATCAAAAGAAAATAAGTGAAAAGGGCACAGTGACATCCAAAGATCAAAATAAATGAATATTAGGTACCAGCCAACTCCAAAATTGACGTCAATTCTTAACTACCACGTTGTCCGCAATTGAGCTAAAGTATTGATATAAATTATGAACCAACCTTCATTTTACAAATTAGAATCCTAATTCAACCATTGATAATGAATGAAAACTGATTCTTATCTGTTTTCTATCTCAGTTGAGGCGTCCAGCCGATACGTTACTCTAAGACTAGCATATTTTTTCTACTTTCGTTTCAAATGTTCGCGGTAGACTTACGGTACACAGTAAGAGTTCAGTCGTGCATCCTCTATTTCCACAACAGATTTGATAATAGCTCCGAAAATTTCTTTCTGGAATTCAAATTTTCTGAGCCCTCTAAATTCTCAGTAGTTCAGAATAAAAATTCTGAAATTCGATTGTGGAAATAGCGCGAGCAATAATAAGCTGGCGATGCTTATTTCCCCGACGGAATTCTACTATAATTATGACTGACCTGACTCCGTACGTCTAAATGATACAATGAATGTGAGTGTTACATGACTCCATACGTCTAAACGATATAATGAATGTGAGTGTTATCTTGACGGTGAGCGAAGAAGGTGGAGATAGAATCTCAAAATGATATTAAGAGGAAGGAAAAACAAAATATATAATTAATTGGGGTAAATTGAAAATTTCAAAAATTCTGAAATCAGAATTTTTCTGAAAGATTTACATCCCTGAGTACCCTTTTACCATTACAGTGTAGGGCCGACTCTTATTGAGACGGAATTTCTCTGGATCATGCCATTAAGCTATGCAGGTGATCAGCCCACTGTGACCTTTTGGTGGTAGTATTAGGATTTCAAATTTACTCGGACTTTTTGATCTCCAACTGTCAAGGGTTCTTTAACGTGCAAAACATGCACAGAGGACCTCTGGGTTTATTGTGTGTCTCCAATAGGACTAGGCTCTAGATCCCAGGGGAGTGGCATACAGGGGTTTTTCTTGGGGTTTTAGCGAAAAAAATCACTATGTGACTTGAACCCGCGTTACTTTGTTTTCAGCGCCAGAGCCATAGACCCATGACCACCGAGCCACCGTGTCCCCTCAGAAACAGATGTTTTCTATAAATAGCAGGAGGCTCCAAGTCTTGCTCTCCAATGGAGACCAATGTGACGTAATTGAGTGAAAGCAGGGGTGTGGTGTGGGTAAGATATTCAAGTGAGCCTTCTGTTCATCTCTACATAATGACAGCATTGTCCATAGACTAGAGACTCTCTTTTGATACAGCCAATAAGACTAAGAAGTGTTGATACAGACAAGGTAACCGCTACCATTCAACATTGACATCAACTTCCCTGAGACAGGAGAGCAGGGACGACTTACCTTTGGAGTGGAATCCTCTTTGTTATCATTCTGACCATCAAGGACATCCTTGATATCCTCAGCAACAGCATCCTCATTGTTATTGTTATTGCCATTGTCCCCATCTTCCAATGGCAATTGTGGTGATTGGAGCACTGAGACTTGTGAAAGTGGGGGTAATGGCGGTGGTGCTGGTGATAGTGATAGTGATGATGGTGGTGGTGGCAGTTGTAGTGGCTCTTCTGGACTCTCTTGCACTTTGATATTGATCTAAAATGAATAAAAAGTTAATGAGGAATACAGCACACATTTTAAAGTGGACGACTACGCTGACAATTCTAAAACAGAATGACTAATTTCCTCTATAAAGTCTGTGAGAAAAGATACTGAGAAAGAGGGTAAACATGCAGGGAGAGGTTCTTTATAGTATAGAGTATCTACAGAAAGTATCCAACACAGCTGTTACAGGACAGGCTGTTTTTTTTTTTTTTGTTTTTTTTTTATGGGCTGAAACCCAAAATGTAAGTAACAAGTTATCTCTCTTGACTTGGAAATCCAGACAATTGGATTGGATCGACTTACTCTTTTATCTAGATTTTGACCTACATTCTCGACTTCCTTTTAAGTTGGATTCATATTTGCATGTCAACTTAGATTCTCAACTTGCTTTTGTTTGACTTGGATTTTCATTTGAATTTTGACTTGGTTTGTAATGGTGCGATCCCTGCTGCATGCCGTTCGTGTAGATGACGTCCTGGACAGAAGGGTGTCACACAGGGTGGCGAGGTGACAGCTATCGTGTCATATAGCGGAGAACATGGATGGGGGAAATGGGGGGGGGGGGGGGGGTGTTCTATTTTTTATTGGTGCGTTTTGGTGCACGGGGCAATAATTGGTAATTGAGCGAGCGAGGGGATAACGACCATGTCGGTGCTTTTTAGTGCGCTTTGCATGAATAAAGAGTGAGAGAAGGACACAGACTTACTTTTAAAACCAAATCGACCTGCTTTGAAACCAAGTCGACAGCGACTTGCTTTTAAACCTAGCCGACAGTGATTTGCTTATCTGGATGATTATTTGGATGTTGAGACTTGCTTTGAAAAGTTTGTGGAACGGTGATTTGAATATCTGGATAATTATTTGGATCATTGCTATTTGCATTCCGGGTCAAGAACCAGTTGACCACAGAATTGAATCTGGTTGATCTGGATATCCAGATAATCACAATCCAAGTCAAAGCCCAGGTCTAGGAAATACATTCAGTAATCCTATACAAATTCACACGGAGTAAAATGTGAAAATGTGAGTAATGTGCCTTTTCTGAGGACTCAACTTTATAGCAGTGCCAACAAGTTAACTGAGATTCTTGATTCTTATATTAGACAGAGATCAGTAGTGAAGGTTTGTTCATAACAGCTATCCTTACATTGCATGTTATTAGAGGTTCAAAGATAAAGAAAGGAATATTCTCATATTACATGCATCAAAGCGGTACAATTCAACCAAGCAGACCAGAGGTACTTTCTATTAATTCATAATTAGACAGACTATCTTTGGTATAAAAAAAGCTTGTGGACACATAAAATAAAGGAAATAAGAAAAAAAAAGCACACAAACAGGCAATAAAGACGACATTGTGCAATACCTCCAACTCAAACCGAATTGCCTCCACTAGCCCCTGCAGCTTGCCGACCTCTGCCAGGGCTTCTGGACACTCATGTCCCTGCAGGAATCTTCCAAACAGCTCCACGTTGATCCTGATTAAGCACACAGACAAATATGTCATTCTAGCACCCAGTCAGAGTAGAAATTTGAAAACATACTTATTTTCCCAGGGGGCCACGGTGGCTCAGTGGTCATGGCTCTGGGCACTGAAACGAAGCGGGCTCGAGTCCGACTTGGGAGTGATTTTTATCGCTAAAACCCCAAGAAAAACCCCGTATGCCACTCCCCTGATCCCTACA
>JAUEKY010126244.1:0-10220 GCA_031833965.1 Scyllaea pelagica
TACAGGTGTCACAGATACCATTGTAAGATAAACATTTCGGTGTGTTTCTGTGTCATAGATACGCATGTTAAGATAAATATTTCTGTGTTTTTTCACGTCACAAATATGCAGTGTATAACGACGTTCCCGTTGCTTTCCATGTCAGAAATAAGCAGTTTTTACAGACGTGCAGTTTAAGATAAACATTTTTGTGTTTTTCATTTTCTTAGATACGCAGTGTAAGATAAACATTTCGGTGTGTCTCCCTGGTACAGAAACGCAGTGTAACAAACATTCCAATGTCTTTCCATGTCACAAATACACAGTTTTTACAGATAGGAAGTGTAAGGTGGACATTCCTTGGCTTTCTGTGTCACAGATTTACAGTGCAAGATAAATATTTTGGTGTCTCTTCATGGTACAGATATTCAGTGTAAAACGAACATTCCCGTTGCTTTCCATGTCACAAATACACAGTTTGTACAGACACGCAGTTTAAGATGAACATTTCTGTGTGTTTCTTTGTCATAGACTCGCAGTGTAAGCTAAACATTCCGGTGTCTTTTCATGTGACAAATACACAGTTTTCACGAACACGCAGTGTAAGATAAACATTTCGGTGTCTTTCCTTGTCATTGATACGGAGTGTAAGACGAACATTCCGATGGCTTTGTGTGTCACAAATTTACAGGTGTCACAACAACCATTGTAAGATAAACATTTCGGTGTGTTTCTGTGTCATAGATACGCATGTTAAGATAAATCTTTCTGTGTTTTTTTCACGTCACAGATATTTAGTGTATAATGAACGTTCCTGTTGCTTTCCATGTCAGAAATAAGCAGTTTTTATAGGACACGCAGTTTAAGATAAACATTTCCGTGTTTTTCGTTTTCTTAGATACGCAGTTTAAGATAAACATTGCGGTGTCTTTCCCTGGTACACACAACGCAGTGTAACAAACATTCCCATGTCTTTCCATGTTACAAATACATAGTCTTTACAGATAGGAAGTGTGAGATGGACATTCCGTTGCTTTCCACGTCACAGATTTACAGTGCAAGATAAATATTTCGGTGTTTTTTCATGTCAAAAATTCAGTTTTCACGGATACGCAGTGTAAGATAAACATTTCGGTGTCTTTCTTTGTCATTGATACGCAGTGTAAGACGAAAATTCCAGTGGTTTTCTGTGTCACACATAAACAGGCGTCAGAGATACACATTGTAAGATAAACATTTCTGTGTGTATCTGTGTCACATATATGCAGTGTAAGATAAACATTTCGGTGTCTTTTCATGTAAAAAATACATAGTTTTTCACAGATATGCAGTGTAAGATAAACATTTCGGTGTCTTCCCTTGTCATTGTTACGCAGTGTAAGACGAAAATTCCGGTGGCTTTCTGTGTCACAAATACACAGGTGTCAGAGAAACACATTGTAAGATAAACATTTTGGTGTGTATCCGTGTCACAGATACGCAGTGTAAGATAAACATTTCGGTGTCTTTTCATGTCAAAAATACACATTTTCACAGATATTTAGTGTAAGATAAACATGTCAGTGTTTTTTCATGTGACAAATATGCAGTGTGAAATGAACATTCCCGTGGCTTTCCATGTCACAAATACACAGTTTTTACAGACATGCAGTTTAAGATAAACATTTCAGTGTGTTTCTTTGTCCCAGATACGCAGTGTAAGATAAACATTTCGGTGTCTTTCCCTAGTACAGCTACGCAGTGTAACACAAACATTTCCGTGACTTTCCATGTCATAAATGCACAGTTTTTACAGATAGGAAGTGTAAGACGGACATTCTGTGGCTTTCCGTGTCACAGATTTACAGTGCAAGATAAACATTTCGGTGTCTTTTCATGTCAGAAGTACACAGTTTTCCCGGATACTTAGTGTAAGATAAACATTGCGTTGACTCTTCATGGTACAGCTATGCAGTGTAAAACGAACATTCCCATGGCTATATATATCACAAATACGAGTTTTTTACAGACTGCAGTTTAAGATAAACATTTCGGTGTCTTTTCAGGTCACAAATACACATTTTTCACGGATACGCAGTGTAAGATAAACATTTAGGTGTCTTCCCTTGTCATTGATACGCAATGTAGGACGAATATTCCGGTAGCTTTCTGTGTCACAAATACACAGGTGTCAGAGATACACTGTAAGATAAACATTTCGGTGTGTATCCGTGTCACATATACGCAATGTAAGATAAACATTTTGGTGTCTTTTCATGTCACAGATATGCAGCGTGAAATGAACATTCCCGTGGCTTTCTATGTCACAAATACACAGTTTTCACAGACAAGCAGTTTAAGATAAACATTTCTGTGTGTTTCTTTGGCATAGACACGCAGTGTAAGATAAATATTTCGGTGTCTCTCCCTGGTACAGCTACGCAGTGTAAGACGAACATTGCCGTTGCTTTCCATGTCACAAATACACAGTTTTTACAGATTGGAAGTGTAAGATGGACATTCTGTGGCTTTCCTTTTCACATATTTAAAGTGTAAGATAAACATTTAAGTGTCTTTTCATGTCAGAAATACACAGTATTCACGGATACGCAGTGTAAGATAAACATTTCGGTGTCTTTTCATGTCACGGATATGCAGTGGAAAACAGACATGTCCGTGGCTTTCCTTGTCACAAATACACAGTTTGTACCGATACGCAGTTTAAAATAAACATTTAGGTGTGTTTCCTTGTCACATATACGCAGTGTAAGATAAATATTTCGATATCTCTCCCTGGTACAGCTATGCAGTGTAAGACGAACATTCCCGTGGCTTTCCATGTCACAAATACACAGTTTCTACAGATTCGAAGTGTAAGATAGACATTCCAAGGCTTTCCGTGAGACAGATATGCAGTTTAAGATAAATATTTCGGTGTTTTTTATGTCCCAAATGCACAGTTTTCATGGAAACGCAGTTTAAGATAAACATTTCGGTGTCTTTCCTTATCATTGGTACGCAGTGTAAGACGAACATTTAGGTGGCATTCAGTGTCACAAATACACAGGTCTCACAGATACATATTGTAAAATAAACATTTCAGTGTGTATCTTTGTCACAGAAACGCAGTGTAAGATAAACATTTCGGTGTCTTTTCATGTCAAAAATACACAGTTTTCACGGATACTCAGTGTAAATTAAACATTTCGGTGTCTCTCCCTGGTACAGCTACGCAGTGTACTACTAACATTCCCGTGGCTTTCAATGTCACAAATACACAGTATTTATGGATACAAAGTGTAAGATAGACATTCCATGGCTTTCCTTGTCACATATATGCCGTGTAAGATAAACTTTTCGGGGTCTTTTCATGTAACAAATACAATAATTTCAGGGATACGCAGTGGAAGATAAACATTTCGGTGTCTCTTCATGGTACAGCTATGCATTGTAAAACAAACTGTCCCATGGCTTTCCATGTCACAAATACACAGTGTTTACAGATATGCAGTTTAAAATAAACATTTCGGTGTCTTTTCATGTCACAAATATACAGGTATTACGGATACGCAGTATAAGATCAACATTTCGGTGTCTTTTCATGTCACAGATATGCATTTGAAAACCGACATTTCGGTGGCTTTCCATGTCACAAATAAACAGTTTTAACAGATGCCATTGTAAGATAAACATTTCGGTGTGTTTCTTTGTCATAGATACGCAGTGTAAGATAAACATTTCGGTGTCCCTCTTTTGTACAAACATTCCCGTGGCTTTCCTTGTCACAAATACACAGTGTTTACAGATACGAAGTGTAAGATAGACATTCCATTGCTTGCCGTGTCACAGAAATGCCGTGTAAGATAAACATTTTGGTTTCTTTTCATGTCACAAATACAATGTTTTCAGGGATACGCAGTGTAAGATAAACATTTCGGTGTCCTCCTTTGTCATTCATACGCAGTGTTAGACGAAATTTCCGTTGGCTTTCTGTGTCAAAAATACACAATTGTCACAGATATACATTGTAAGATAAACATTCCGGTGTGTATCCATGTCACAGATACGCAGTGTAAGATGAACATTTCGTTGTCTTTTCATGTCACAGATATGCAGAGTGAAACGAACATTCGCGTGGCTTTTTATGTCACAAATACACAGTTTTTACAGACACGAAGTTTAAAATAAACTTTTCGGTGTTTTTCTTTGTCTTGGATACGCAGTGTAAGATAAACATTTAGGTGTCTCTGCCTGGTACAGCTTCACAGTGTAACACAAATATTCCCGTGTCTTTCCATATCACAAATACACAGTGTTAAGATAGGAAGTGTAAGAGGGACATTCCGTGGTTTTCCGTGTCACAGATTTACAGTGAACGATAAACATTTCGGTGTCTTTTTATGTCACAAATACACAGTTTTTACGGATACACAGAGTAAGATTAACATTTCGGTGTCTTTCCTTTTCATTGATACGCAGTGTAAGACGAAAATTCCAGTGGCTTTCTGTGTCACAAATACACAGGTGTCAGAGATACACATTGTAAGATAAACATTTCGGTGTGTATCTGTGTAACAGATATGCAATGTAGAATAAACATTTCGGTGTCTTTTTATGTAAAAAATACACAGTTTTTCACGGATATGCAGTGTAAGATAAACATTTCTGTGTTTTTCCTTGTCATTGATACGCAGTGTAAGACGAACATTCCGGTGGCTTTCTGTGTCACAAATACAGAGGTTTCACAGATACACATTGTAGGATAAACATTTTGGTGTGTTTCCGTGTCACGGATACGAAGTGTAAAATAAACATTTCGGTGTGCCTCCATGGTACAGCTACGGAGTGTAAGACGAACATTCCCGTTGCTTTTATGTCATAAATACACAGTTTTTACAGATACAAAGTGTAAGTTAGACATTCTTTCCGTATCACAGATATGCAGTGTAAGGTAAACATTTCGGTGTCTTTTCATGTCAAAAATACACCGTTTTCAGGGATTTGCACTGTAAGATAAACATTTTGGTGTCTTCCCTTGTCATTGGTACGCAGTGTAAGACACAAAGTCCGCTTGCTTTCTGTGTCACAAATACACAGGTGTCAGAGAAACACATTATAAGAAAAACATTTTGGTGTGTTTCCGTGTTACAGATAAGCAGTGTAAGATAAACATTTCGGTGTCTTTTCAGGTCAAAAATACACATTTTCACGGATATTTAGTGAAAGATAAACATTTCGGTGTCTTTTCATGTGACTGATATGCAGTGTGAAATGAACGTTCCCGTGGCTTTCCATGTCAAAAATACACAGTTTTTACAGAAATGCTGTTTAAGATAAACATTTCAGTGTGTTTCTTTGTACCAGATACGCAGTGAAAGATAAACATTTCGGTGTCTCTCCCTTGTACAGCTACGCAGTGTAACACAAACATTCCCATGGCTTTCCATGTCACAAATGCACAGTTTTTACAGATAGGAAGTGTAAGACGGACATTCCCTGGCTTTCCGTGTCACAGATCTACTGTGCAAATAAACATTTCGGTGTCTTTTCATGTCAGAAGTTCACAGTTTTCACGGATACGCAGAGTAAGATAAACATTGCGTTGTCTCTTCATGGTACAGCTTTGCAGTGTAAAACGAACATTCTCATCGCTTTCCATGTCACAAATACATATTTTTTACAGACACGCAGTTTAAGATAAACATTTCGGTGTCTTTTCATGTCACAAATCCCCTTTTTACACGGATACGCAGTGTAAGATAACCATTTAGGTGTCTTCCCTTGTCATTGTTACGCAGTGTAAGACGAAAATTCCGGCAGCTTTCAGTGTCACAAATAAACAGGTGTCAGAGATACACATTGTAAGATAAACATTTCAGTGTGTATCCGTTTTACATATACAAAGTGTAAGATAAACATTTCGGTGTCTTTTCATGTCATAGATATGCAGTGTGAAACGAACATTCCCGTGGCTTTCCATGTCACAAATACACAGTTTTCACAGACAAGCAGTTTAAGATAAACATTTCTGTGTGTTTCTTTGTTTTGATACGCAGTGCAAGATAAACATTTCGGTGTCTCTCCCTGGTACAGCTACGCAGTATAACACGAACATTGCCGTGGCTTTCCATGTCACAAATACACAGTTTTTACAGACACAAACTTTAAGATAAACATTTCGGTGTGTTTCTTCGTTTTTGATATGTAGTGCAAGATAAACATTTCGGTGTCTCTCCCTGTTACAGGTACGCAGTGTAACACGATTATTGCCGTGGCTTTCCATGTCACAAATACACAGTGTTTACAGATAAGAAGTGTAAGATGGACATTCCTTGGCTTTCCTTGTCACATATTTACAGTGTAAGATAAACATTTAAGTGACTTTTCTTGTCAGAAATACACAGTGTTCTCGGATACGCAGTGTAAGATAAACATTTCGGTGTCTCTTCATGGTAAAGCTATGCAGTGTAAAACGAACATTCCCATGGCTTTCCATGTCACAGATACACAGTTTTTACAGATACGCAGTTTAAGATAAACATTTCGGTGTTTTTTCATGTCACAATTACACAGTTTTCACGGATACGCAGTGTAAGATAAACATTTCGGTGTCTTTTCATGTCACAGATATGCAGTGTAAGACGTAAATTCCGGTGGCTTTCTGTGTCACAAATATACAGGTGTCCGAGAAACACATTGGAAGCTAAAATACACAGTTTTTACGGATACGTAGTGTCAGACATTCCTTGGCTTTCCGTGTCACACATATGCAGTGTAAGGTAAACATCTCGGTGTCTTTCCATGTCAAAAATAAACCGTTTTTAGGGATACGCACTGTAAGATAAAAATTTCAGTGTTTTCCATTGTCACTGGTACGCAGTGTAAGACAAAAATTCCGCTTGCTCTCTGTGTAACAAATACACAGGTGTCAGAAAAACACATTGTAAGATGAACATTTTGGTATGTTTCCGTGTCACAGATACGCAGTGTAAGATAAACATTTCGGTGTCTTTTCATGTCAAAAAACACGTTTTCACAAATATTTAGTGTAAGATAAACATGTCGGTGTCTTTTCTTCTGACAGATATGCAGTGTGAAATGAACATTCCCATGGCTTTCTAAATCACATATACATATTTTTTACCGACACACAGTTCAAGATGAACATTTCGGTGTCTTTTTACGTCACAAATACACATTTTTCACGGATACGCAGTGTAAGATAAACATTTCGGTGTCTTCCCTTGTCATTGATACGCAGTGTAAGACGAAAATTCCGGTGGCTTTCTGTGTCACAATTACACAGGTGTCACGGATACGCAGTGTAAGATAAACATTTCGTTGTCTTTTCACGGATATGCAGTGTAAGATAAACATTTCTGTGTCTTTCCTTGTCATTGATACGCACTGTAAGACGAACATTCCGGTGGCTTTCTTTGTTACAAATACAGAGGTGTCACAGATACATATTGTAGGATAAACATTTTGGTGTGTTTCCGTGTCACGGATACGCAGTGTAAGATAAACATTTTGGTGTCTATCCCTGGTACAGTTACGCAGTGTAACATAAACATCCCCGTGGCTTTCCATGTCACAAATGCATCGTTTTTACGGATAGGAAGTGTAAGACGGACATTCCGTGGCTTTCCGTGTGACAGATTTACAGTGCAAGATAAACATTTCGGTGTCTTTTCATGTCAGAAGTACAGTTTTCACGGATACGCAGTTTAAGATAAACATTGCGTTGTCTCTTCATGGTACAGCCATGCAGTGTAAAACGAACGTTTCCATGGCTTTTCATGTCACAAATACATGTTTTTACAAACACGCAGTTTAAGATAAACATTTCGGTGTCTTTTCATTTAAAGACTACACTTTTTTCACGGATACGCAGTGTAAGATAAACATTTCGGTGTCTTTCCTTGTCATTGATACGCAGTGTAAGACGAAAATTCCGGTGGCTTTCTGTGTCCCAAATACACAGGTGTCACAGTTACACATTGTACGATAAACATTTCGATGTGTTTTCTTGTCACAGATACGCAGTGTAAGATAAACATTTCGGTGTCTCTCGGGTACAGCTATGCAGTGTAAGACGAACATTCCCGTGGCTTTCCATGTGACAAATACACAGTTTTCACGGATTCTTAGTTTAAGATAAACATTTTTCTGTCTTTCCTGTTCATTGATACGCAGTGTAAGACGAACATTCCGGTGGCCTTGTGTGTCACAAATACACAGGTGTCACAGATACACATTGTAAGATAAACCTTTCGGTGTGTTTTCGTGTCACAGATACGCAGTGTAAGATAAACATTTCGGTGTCTTTCCTTGTTAATGATACGCAGTGTAAGACGGACATTCAGGTGGCTTTCAGTGTCACAAATACACAGGTCTCACAGATACACATTGTAAGATAAACATTTCGGTGTGTTTCCGTGTCACGTATACGCAGTGTAAGAAAAAATTTCGGTGTCTCTCAATGGTACAGCTACGCAGTGTAAGATGAACATTCCCGTGGCTTTCCATGTTACAAATACACAGTTTTTACAGATACACAGTTTAAGATAAACATTTTGGTGAGTTTCCTTGTTACAGATACACAGTGTAAGATAAATATTTCGGTGTCTCTCCGTGGTACAGCTAAACAATGTAAGAGGTACATTCACGTGGCTTTCCATATGACAAATACACTGATTTTACTGATACGAAGTGTAAGATAGACATTCCCTGGCTTTCCGTGTCACAGATATGCAGTGTAACATTTCGGTGTCTTTTAATGTCAGAAATACACAGTTTTCACGGATACGCAGTGTAAGGTAAACATTTCGGTGTCTTTCCTTGTCATTGATAGGCAGTGTGAGACGAAAATTCCGATGGCTTTGTGTGTCACAAATACACAGGGGTAACAGATACCATTTTAAGATAATCAATTCAGTGTGTTTCTGTGTCTTAGATACACATGTTAAGATAATTATTTCGGTGTCTTTTCATGTCACAGATATGCAGTGTAAAACGAACATTCCCGTGGTATTCCATGTCACAAATGCACAGTTTGTACTGATACGCAGTTTAAGAGAAACATTTTGGTGTGTTTCCTTGTCACAGATACACAGTGTAAGATAAATATTTCGGTGTCTCTCCATGGTACAGCTCTGCAGTGTAAAAAGAACATTCCCGTGGCTTTCCATGTCACAAATACACAGTTTTTACAGATACGAAGTGTAAGATAGACATTCCATGGCTTTCCGTGTCACAGAAATGCCGTGTAAGATAAACATTTCGGTGTCTTTTCATGTCACATATACAATGTTTTGAGGGCTCCGCAGTATAAGATAAACATTTTGGTGTTTTTCCTTGTCATTGATACGCAGTGTAAGACGAAAATTCCGGTGGCTTTCTGTGTCACAAATACACAGGTGTCAGAGACACATTTTGTAAAATAAACATTTCGGTGTGTATCTTTGTCACAGATACGCAGTGTAAGATAAACATTTCGGTGTCTCTCCCTGATACAGCTACGCAATGTATCACGAACGTTCCCGTGGCTTTCCATGTCACAAATACCCAGTTTTTACGAATACAAAGTGTAAGACATTCCATGGCTTTCCTTGTCACAGATATGCCGTGTAAGATAAACTTTTCGGGGTCTTTCATGTCATAAACTAAATGTTTTCATGGATACGCAGTGTGAGATAAATATTTCGGTAACTTCCCTTGTCATTTATACGCAGTGTAAGACGAAATTTTCGGTGGCTTTCTGTGTCACAAATACACAGGTGTCAAAGATACACATTGTAAGATAAACATTTCGGTGTGTATCCGTGTCACAAATACGCAGTGTAAGATAAACATTTCGGTGTCTTTTCATGTCATAGATATGCAGTGTGAAATGAACATTCCCGGGGCTTTCCATGTCACAAATACACAGTTGTTACGGACACGCAGTTTAAGATAAACATTTCGGTGTGTTTCTTTGTCTAAGATAAGCAGTGTAAGATAAACATTTCGGTGTCTCCCACTGGTACAGCTACGCAGTATAACACAAAGATTCCCGTGGCTTTCCATGTCACAAATACACAGTTTTTACATATAGGAAGTATAAAATGGACATTCCTTGGCTTTCTGTGTCACAGATTTACAGTGTAAGATAAATATTTCGGTGTCTTTTCATATCAGAAATACACAGTTTTTACGGATACGCAGTGTAAGATAAACATTTCGGTGTCTCTTCATGGTACAGCTACGCAGTGTAACACGAA
>JAUEKY010126466.1:0-10218 GCA_031833965.1 Scyllaea pelagica
CCCCCCCCCCCCCCCCACCCCAAACACCAACCACCCCCCCCCCCCAAAAAAAAACCAAGTAAAAAATAATGCCCATCCTACACTCCTCCAACAACAAATTATCTATCAGGATAAATCAAGAAGCAGATTATAGTCAATTGTATTTCCTTTTTATTACCTGAAAAGACTCTTCTTCTTTGAAGAAAAAGCAGATTATATATAATTGCAGAGTGTGATAAGTTTCTGAAGCCCTGAGGCTTAACCCCTTACCTACAGGTTTATTATTCATGAATTATGCCTGATACATGTCTGTCTAGTGTATCAAATTTCTGTAGCCCTGAGATTTGAACCCTTACCAGCAGGTTTATCCCTAGAGCCTGCAGCACCAGCAATGAAGGCGCCCCCAACAATAGTTGCACCACCTGCCGCAGCTGCTCCTTGCAAGCCGTCTCGTTCAATTGCAGCTTGTCTCGCCTCCAGGGCAGCCATTTTGTCAGGGTCAAGGTCATTCAACAACTTTTTTAGCTCCTCGTTCTGTTGGCAGATCCTGTTGTAGAATCCCTCCAGGTCTTCCTGTTGACGAGCCAGCTGGGAAGCCAGGTGGAGGTTCTGATCCTCCAGCTTGTCATACAGAACCCTGGCGTTGAAGTCTTCTAAATCGCCACCCTTTTCTGTGTCGGTAACAAAAGAGTGGGAGTATTACAAAACATATAATGTTATTCGATAATGCTAAAGAGGATTTAAAGGGGGATTATTTCTATCCTTCCAGAGAAAATGGAATTTTTTTATTTGATTTCTAGTGCTTACTTATGGTGCTGCTAGCTACTGGTAGGTTCTCCATCTCCATTTACAAAAAAAGTTGATAGGTCAGTCAACAATAAAAAATATCTAAAAGAACAAAGCAAAAAGCAACATAAACTAACCTCCAAAATAAATAAAAACATATTAGATTACATACAAAATAAGACCCCCTCCCTCGTACAAGCTGAATGGCACAATTTACTATCAAAATAAGAATACTATCAAAATAAGAAAGCAGCAAAAGACCCCCCCCCCTTTTTTTTTTCTTCATTTCGAAAAAAAAATAATAAAAAAAAAACAAGCAAGAAAAAGAAAAACCAACACCAACAACCCCCCCCCCAAAAAGAAAAAAAAAAACCAAATAAAAAAAACAACAAAAAAACTGAGCAAAGTTGATCATGAGATAGAAAAAGGAAAAGCTATAAAATGTAGGGTAAAAAGGTCATGAAAAGGCTAATCCCACACCCTGAATTGATTTACTATTGTATCCAACTCTGCACTCACCAGCTGCTGCCATAACTGGGTCAGCCTCTGCCCCTTCCACTCCTGGCCTGGGTCCTAGGCCGTTGGCTTCACTGAATTAGAGGATAACAAGGATTAGCTGTTATTTTCATTGCCATTGCATCAACATGGATCTTGCTGATATCGTAATGAAGAATGAGTCCCACAAATAGAAATTACAAGACAAGTGGTAATTGGTCAAATATTAATTTCACTTTCAAACTTTACATTCACATTTAGCTAGATATTGTTTTGAAAAAGCAATGAATAAATTATAGTGAGCTGCTCCATTTCTATGGATTTGTTAAAGAGTAGAGAGAACACAAAAGAGGAACTAGGCACAGAAGATGAAATGGATATATCTTATGGGATAAACATGTTTCTATCAAACGTTACCACCTTTAGTAGCAAATATCTACATTGATTGAACATGTTTTCCCTTTTACAAATGATAAATGATCATAAAGATTAACACTAAAACATTCTAAACAAGAAGATTGAAGAAAGGGTTTACAGAAAAAACATCATGACAATTTCATAGCACAATAATTTTACCAAAACCTAGATAACCCCCCCAACCTAATCAATAATCAGCACAAATGAATGTGTAAATGTATATGCAAATATAGGTTTACAGCCACTTTCTAGTATGCAAAAGGCTGCAGCTTACATTGTATATCTATCTTGCCAGTTGTCAGGGTCGTAGCGCAAGAAAGATGGCACTGGGGGAGGTAAGCCAAGTTTGCGGTAGCGCGGCTTCCAGTGTTTCACAGGGTAGATGACTGAGTCTGCTGGTTTCCATACAATGATGGCCACGACAAGCAAGAAGACCAGAGCAGCAAAGAAGGCAATCAGACCTGGAATGATGAGATACATGGTTTTTATTTTGTAATACTCTATCCTTGATGATGATCACTGCATATGTGCACAAATCATGTTATGATTCATCATTCACTTTATCTTAACCACAAAGTTGACTCACTAATAGCCTGCAAAGATCATGACAATCATTGCAAATGAGCACATACCATACCATATCTGTCTTTCGCTTCCCCTTAACCACTGCGACTACTCACCTATAATGATTCCCCACTGCAACTACTCACCTATGATGATTCCCCACTGCGACTACTTACCTATAATGATTCCCCAATCCGGCTCCTCATTGGCCACGCTTGCCTTGTAGACACCCAGTCCCACCAGGTTGGACACGGAGGCGGGCATCATGCGGGTGGAGCTGGTGCTACACGTTGACCCCGTCGGCTTGACCTCGATGATCACCTCCCTGGCAATGCGCGCGCGCGAGAGAGAGTTTGATTTGAATCCTTTTTTAACATAATTGTACATTAATTAATTTTTCATGCCGTGTGCGCTTCAAAGTATCCTCTCTTGACAATGAAACAAACAGAATAGCAAATGTCATTACTTAGTTTAAAAAAAAAAAAAAATCCCTTAACATTGATTTAAAAAATTTGGTGCTAAGTATAAAGTTCCGTCCATTTTTTTCCACAAAGTAATTAAGATAAAGAAAAAGCAATTCCCAAATGATGAAAAAAGATTTACAGTTCCTGCAATGATGAAGTAAAGGAGACATGAAATAGTTAAAATCAATTGGTAATTTTAGTTTTCCTGAACACTGAGACCACCACAAATGTATTACCAGGAGGGTTGTTGTGCATCTGCAAATACGAAAGTCCCTGGCTCCACAAAGGCGTGAGCGAAGGAAGTGATTGAAACATTGGTGTTGTCAATCAGATTCTGCAGCTGAAGGAACGCTCCGTAGTCGAAAGAGGGATTGCTGTTGTACAAATGATTCTTGACATACACCTGGCGTAAAGAAATAAGAAAACAAAACGAAAAAGAGCAAAATCAGTGCCTAAATCTACATTAGTAGAAAGGGAAGACCAACTTAAGACTGAAATTAATTGATAGCTACTGCACCGAATCTCCTGAAATGGGGCATGTCATTTGTGCATGACAGCTTCAGCATATAAAAGCATATCATGTTGTGCATGAGAGGCAATAACTGATAAACTTATCTCATTCTCTAAAAGCCATTCCATCACAGCCTATTATTTGTAGATTAATTTCCCAATAAATCTACTTAAATCTTTTAAATCAACTCAGTCCTTTTTCATAACAAAGGAAAATTATAATATTGTAATGCAAATCAAATATGTGCAAACTGGCAAACTTCAGGCTTCCTTTAGGCTAAACAGCACTTCAAATATATTTCAGTCCTGTACTTGATAATAGTGTAGTGTATATGGAATGAAATTAAAGATGCCCATCAATTAATTTTTACTGCAGAATGGACACAAAAATAAAACAATACGTTACAATGAGATCTACCACTACTAATAAAATCCTAGGTCGAAAATAAGGCCAAAATCCCTCAACAATTTTAGTAAGCCTTAATTCCTATCTCAAAAGGATAGAATACCAGGTTGTTAGGACTTACAGGATAATGACTGCTGGCTCTGTTGGTTGAGTTGATCCACACGTTGAAGAGAACAATTTCCCCTTCTTCCAAGCACAATGCAGGGTTCAAAATTTGATTGGCAGGAATTGTGGTAGAGAGAAGTCGACGTCTACCAATCACAGCACCTCCAGCATTGACCAGCGTTTGGAGATCATCTGACAAGAGGTAAACACACCCAAATGAAAATATTGGAATTTCTCAACCTAACTAATGTTGAAATTGTTCTACATTTTCATAATCTGCCTAGTTCCCTGCATGAGTTACTGTAAAAAAGGGTTAACTATAAACACATTCCTCAAATTTGGTTTGGGACCAAATAACCCAAATGGATCATTGATTCATCATATAAGTAAATTATTGTGCTTTCACATACCCAAAACCTGCCATCAATTGGAACATTAAAAAATCAGAACATCTCTTGAAAAGAAAATCAAAGCATTACTTATTGAAAAAAAAAAGAAGGATTGAGTGGAAAAAGGCAGGGGAAAAAGGAGCATCACTTTAAAATCTTCAAATATTTGCTATAATATCAGAGCACTCTGCTTTTTTTTGGAGCACTTAGCGGGTTTGCATACACCAATGGTGCCAAGAGCCACTGGAATTTGGGGCTTTATCTTTGCAGGAACCGGGGGTAGAGTGATTACTTAATTTCAGGCCTCCAAAATGATATTTCTACTCTTCTAAATGCCTAATTTTGCTACCTGTCTCTTTATTCAAAGAGAGATAGAGATGATACCAGGCAAAAGTCCTTTTACTAAACTCAATCAAAACAATCATAAATTAATCCAAGACTCATAATAATTAGAATTGGGTCTGTTACATGTAATGCTTCAAAACAAAAGGAAAACTAAAAAATAATTCATGATAGAAAAACTGTTTGATGGTAAATGCTCCTTACATAAAACATCTTGAGCAGAGGAGGAATCAGTGTACACAGATCCTGCCACACCCGTGTCAAAGAAATTGATCACATACATATTCTTGGCCCCAGTTGTTGCCTCGCTTGGTCCAAACACATCCGTTTTTGTCTGATGCAAAAAAAACGTTGAACACAATTAAGCTCTTTTTATTGAGTGAGAATATTCTTGAAGTTTGAAAACTTTATGGTATATGATGATAAACACCTATAAAAATCCCACCCACTGTATATCAATAAGACAACCCCAAGAACACCAATCTTAAACAAAAGTAGCAACTTCTGTATGACAAAGGCACTTGGGGTTTACACAGTGATTTTTACTGCAATTGTAGTGAATTATACTACAAGCAAAGGCGTGCTCAATGTAGAATAACTCTAAATTTTCAATCCTCAAAATCTAAAAGAAATGAATATTTCATCTAAAAGACTTGAGATGAAAACATTGATTAAAAGTAAAGAGAAACAGATTTCTTCACGCACAGCATAATAAACCAATGAGCTTATACCATTTCTTTATAAAGTTAATTATCAAAAAAAGATAAGAATTAGTGATGATGAAAAATATACTGACATTGTTTAATTCTCTAAATGAATCAAGCTCTGTTCAGCTAAAACAATAGGGACAATAAATAATCTAGGACTCTCACAAATGTAGTGCTTGTTCCAGTAACTGGGTCCGCAATAGAAACACTGATGGTTCCGTCTGTGGTCAATTCTAAAGTAAGGCCTGGCATGGTCGTGCTCTGACAAGATGGGTCGCAAATTTCCGAAAAGTCTGTGTATGTATCACACTCACATCTGGTGAAAAAGGTGGAGAAATGGGATGGTACATTGATAAGATGATAAGAGAGAAAGGTTAATGATTGCATACATTCATCAACATATTGTAGATATCAGTGGGGGTTGCTTCAAAGACAGTGATAAGTATGATGGGAATGGCTATGATGAAGAGAAGCTAGCATACAGTTTAATTATAAGCAGAAACTCTGTCTGACACCTTTTTACTGTTTGTTGGTGATAATAAGACAATAAAATGCTTTGATTGTGACCTTAAATCCTCAATGAACAGTAGAAACAAACAAGTTAAGTGAAGGGAAGTTAGAATACATTATTCTTTAGAATGATGACTGCCACAATAAGAACAGATTTAATGAACTAACTTCACAATTAGGGATTGTATTTTGACTATCCACAGCACCATAAAGAATGTTTCTTCACAGAACAATCTTTCTAAAAAAAAACTCATAGGCAGCAGGCAATGACTTACATGCCCATATCAATGTCAGGTGATCCTCCATCAGGACACCGAACGGAGCAGTCAACCGACGATGGGTTGATGCAGTCCCGATCATTGGCCCATCTGGCTTCAGTTGTTGAACATGTATCATCCACAATTTGCTGGCAGTTTTCATCTCCATTGCCGTCAGTGACCAGTTTATTGACTTCATCATAATAAATGTAGCCAGAATAGCACACACACTTCCCGTAAGACGGCTGGTAGTAGCGGTATTTGCCAATACATGAGCACATGGCACTGCCAACGGATGCCGTAGCAGAGCTGCCACAGGGTCTGCAGTATTCTTGGCCCTCCAGGTCGTTGTACGTGTCTTGGGGACAGTTCTCACAGTCAGCGTAGGCTGCAGCCAGTTCCTTCTTTCCATACATACCCTGAGAGGATAAGGTTATCAAAATAGAGCCAATGAAATCAGAGGGCAAAGATATATCAATTTAAAAGGATTAGAGTTAGAGGCTGTGCTTTTTTAAAATTCTGAAATATATCCTTTTTGGGAAAATTAAAACAAACTGTAGAAAACATGAAACAGGGAATGGTTAAGTAACAGTCTTAATGAAGAAAACCCAATCTTTTCAAATATTTGATAGTGATTCAAATCAAATGTCTAATGAAAAGAAGGCGAAAATTATTATATATCTGCTGCCCCAAATGCCTTCCTTCCTTGCGTACTATCAAAAAGAGATGAAAAGAAAATGAAAAATTCACACAAGGAATTTATTCCAATGTAGATCACAAGAGCTAGAAGCTTTTCTTTTTTTTAGATTAAATCTTGCATTTTATTCCTGCCAATATATAAAATGTGATTGTTATGATGCTAGCTCTGTCATTTAAGAGTCCAAATTTTGTTGCTGTTTTATACTATATGAAACCTTGCCAATTTCCTCCCTCCCTTCACCACTGTCAGTTTTCAGAAATAAAAGTACACAAAAAATTACATTTGAATAGCTAATATTGAATATCAGCTGTATCTGACCCTAAACTGAGACATGCAAAGAGATCCCATTTTTTAGGGATATTTTCATACATTGGACTTGATAGCAAAATGTGAAGAAAAGAACAAACAGACTTAAACTATACAATGGACTCACTGCTGGACAAGGGGTGTACCACGCTGATCCTTCGGGGCAGTACGATCCAATGGGGCAGGGGTTGTCTGTGCCATGATGGGTCATGGGTGGACAGTAGTAGCCAGGGGGACAAATGACGCAGGTGGCTCTGTTGGTGTCGTTGCCATAGGTGCCAGCTGGACACGCACGGCAAGACTTGGCTAGAGAATCTCTGACACCGCTTGGATTGTCAGCCATGTAACCTGTAAGGATGAAGCAAATCAATAAAAAAAAATCCTTTGACATCATAAGACTACCCTAGAAATTCTCAAGCCTCCTTCATGCATTAACAGGTTATGAGGAGCATTATAAAAGGAATAAGGATGTTTGTCATTTAAAAGCTATAGGGGTGCACAGGCAGGGTCTATTTCAGTTCCTCATTTGAAAAACTGACTGTCATCTTGCTATTTCTAAGTAAGCACTGAGATGATATGAAGTGTTACATACATCCAAAAATAATCTTAAGAGAAACAAACAAGGTTCAAATATGTTTTTTTATCTTTGTGTAAGAAACAAATTTGTAGAAAAAGAAGTGAAAGCATAAGAATGCTTAATACCTAGCATTCTTTCCTGCTAAACAGAACAAAAATCTGATTCAAATAATCCTGTTGAGTAAAATTTTGTTTATTCAAAATAAGTGATTAAGTATTTCAATAGATCCTGAACGATTTATAAATTCTATGATGCTTAAGAAAGCTCCCTAAATGTGTGATGAATGCGTGGTGAACATACCCAGTGGGCACGTCAGCGTCATGTTGCTGCCTTCAGGACAGTAGTAAGGATAGTAGCAGGGGATGGGCGTGTCCGTGGCATTGGGGCAGTAGTAACCTCCTGGGCAAATGTAGGGGTCTCCAGTCGTCCCGTTACAGAAGTAGCCAGGCCTGCAGTCAATCTCTATAGATGCACCTGAGTTGATATTGAAATCAAGAGAAAATTATGAAAATGGAATCATTCTAAATCTTCCAACTATAGGTCTCACAAGATAAAGAAATGAAGGAGGCATTGATGATATTGTTCAAAAAGTAGATATTGTAAAGTCAGTGGTGAGTTGAGACGTAAAAAAATGAGAAAATCATAAAAATGGAATCATCATCTCAACAATCTTTGATCCTTAGGTCTTAAAGATACACAAATAGAGCAGGTATTGAGAAAACAGGTATTGTTGAGTCAGTGCTGTAAAAGGACAAAGCCTCTTTAGAAAAGAAAAAAAAAGGAAGATGAAAATAATATGTATGGTGAAATGAGCAAAGAATAAAAATGTATGATGCAAATGTTAAACAATAAAAATGATCAATTTTGGTCCCAAACATCTGATTTTGAAGTAATTTGGAAAAGATAAGAGCTATGAACAATTTAATACATAGATACACACAAACACACAAACACACACACACACACACACACACACACATGATACATACCTTCAAGACATTTGAAAGTCTCAACAAAAAGGTTAGTTTTTGTCCCAAAAATTTGATTTTGAAACAAGTCATAAGAAATAGGAGCCATGAACAAACTGATACATAGATAGAGGCAGACCTACAAACAGACAGAGAGATACACACACACACACACAGACACATTACACATACCTTCAGGACATTCAAAAGTCTCCCTGCAAGGGATGCCCTGAGTGTTGTCAGTGTCGTTGGGGCAGTAGTAGCCCGGTCGGCACAAGGGACAGTCGTCAGGTGACTTTGCCCCAGGTGTGTCCCTCATGCGACCAGCGGGACACAAGCGAGGGACGTCACTCTCCAGACAGAAGTAGCCAGGTGGACACAAGCTGTTCGAATAATCCGCCATGCCTGAAGATGGGAGGTAGATCAAAAGATCAGTAAGATATTTGTCAAAGAACATTTCTTCACTTTTTGAAATTGTGCAAAATGGCTAGGAAAAGGCTATGTTTATTTGTTTTTTTGTTTTTTTCCAGTTTTCCTTTTTTTCTTTTGCTAAGATATTTTCAAACATCCATTTCAGAGAATTGGATTTTGTGAAATCTTCTTGGTGAGTATGTGGATCAAGTTTAAGCATTCTTTAAGGTATTTTGGCTATGAATATAGAATTGTGTTACTTTGGGTGAATGGGATGTAAAAGTCTTGTCTCGTTCTAAATTGCCCCTCAGAACACTAATGTAGATTTATATGCTTAAAAAATTTACAAGTAATAACATGACTATTATTGATACTAACATTAAAAGTATCTTGTTGTTGAGAGCTGCTCAGTATTGATAACAATCTGTGTCAAATTTGAATATGTAGAGGACAAGAATAAAAGGAAAAATGGAAAACTACAAATGACAGGAAAAAAATATGGCATTAATATCTTTACAGAACCACGTATCAGTTGTTATCAAGCTTTTACTGCTGTCACTACCATTGTTGTCAAGGAGCTGCAGTACCTGTGTAGTTACACCAGTAGCCAGCAGGACAAGGGAAGCAATCAGTGATGACGGCAGCCCCTGTGATGTTCCTGAAGGTCAAAAGCGGGCAAGGCTGCGTGCCGTTTCCTTTCAAGCAATACTGGCCGACTGGACAGGGCTCAGGGTTGCTGGTACCTGTATAGAGAAAATTTGGTACGGTAAACATTTAATGAATGTCTTTGTCTTTTTGGTATTCATTTCCTTCTCTAGCTTTTAAGATACTTTGATAAGGATCATTCTTTGCTCAAATAAAGTCACAAAATGAAAAACCCCATTTTATGTCTTTAAAGAAATAAAAAACAACAGATGTCTAAAGCACCAGAACAAATCAGAGGTGTTTGCCGGCAGTGATCAGTTTAAATATGACCTTATGAGGAAATATACATAACTTTCACCATTTATACAAAAGTGAATGAAATTAAGTATTACCTATCTCATCAGGAAATTCAAATAGTAAATTCATTCAATAGAGGTACTTCCATTATTACATATCTATATAAATATAGTAGATTCAGTAAGATTAAAAGCAGACCTGAAAAGTTCCATTATGAAATACATTTTTAAAAGACATACAGAATCGAGACATCCAATATTATGTGGACAGAGAACAGAACTCTTTCACCAGAGTAGACAAGGGGGAAAGATCTCTCACCTTCAGGGCATAGAGAGCCAGCGGGGCAGCTGTCACAGTCAGTTTCTTGTTCAGCTCCGATGGTG
>JAUEKY010126577.1:0-16583 GCA_031833965.1 Scyllaea pelagica
AGAGACAGAGAGAGAGAGAGAGAGAGAGAGAGAGAGAGAGACAGAGAGAGACAGAGAGGGTGGGATGAGGGCATAAAGTTATATACCTATAACTTTATGGATGAGGGAGAGGGAAGGGATGGGGTCAGCATGGTGGTAGTCACATTAAAAATAATGTTTCAGAGGTCACTGATGGTCGTTCGTTTTGGTTGAGTGCTCTTAGAATGAATTTAATGTTTGTAACTGCCTCGCACTTTATTCTGACTAGGAAATAATACCTAGTCCTTCGGATTCAGGATGTGTTTTTGCCTTCAACAAAAGGTGGATAATATCATATCTTCATGCTTTTTGTTTCACCCCTTCTTCGCGTTGTTTTAGTCCAGTGGTAATCGTGTGCGTTATTGAAGAGTCGAACGCGCTAGAGTTATGATTTTTCTCGTTACCCCTCTTCCTTCTCCTCCTCCCAATCCCTGCCCTCCTTCTCTCCTCCCTGTTGTTTATTTTCCAACTTCTTCCCTCACCTTGAAGAGATATTACAGAAATGATTTGGTTGTAACAGTATGATGGTTTTAACAAGAACAATCTTCATCATTTAAATTTTACAGAATTTTTCACCACTGAATCTGGGTAAATTTAGAGATGCTGAAAATGTTCCGTAGAGCTTCCGACAAGGAAAAACAAAAGCCGGTAAAAGGTAAGTTGACCATTTTCCTCCCAGGGCAAACACTTAAAGCACCTAGGTTTTGCGTGGTTTACTTCTACTTCTTGCGTTTTGTTCTTTAACATCATGCCTTTAAGCTTTCAGCCAAACACACAACATGCAATGATAACAACGGAAGCTGACTTAGCGATGCGTATTGCCTACTTTTATTACTTTCTTATCTTCATTTACAATTTATCTAGAAGGGAAAAATCATGAAGACTACTGATGGTGATGTAATGATGTTAGTGACGAGGACGATGATGCTAGTGATAGTAAAGTTGGTGGTAGAGGTCGTAATGATGATGTTGGTGATGAAAAGATGCTGCTGCTGCTGCTGCTGATAATGATGATGATGATGATGAGGACGATGATGGTAGTGATGGAGGTATTGATGGTGATGATGATGGTGATGATGATATTGATGCTACTGCTGCTGGTGATGGGGGTGATGATAATGATGAAGAATTATAGTCTTACAGTCAATCAAAATTTAGCAAGGAAACAAAAGACAAAATGGTATCTAAACCCATAACTTACAACTTAAAATCATTATTATCCTATTTAATGAAATTGCTTATGATTTCGATGTCTTTCATTTATTTGATCCATCAATTACCATTTGTATTTCTCCAATTAAATCTTGTCGTAACTTTTCTTTTGTTTGCCCCAATATTTCTGTTCTCAATAGTATGCAAACGATTGTGTCTTTTCTGGTCAACCTTTAATTAAACAACAATTAATCGAGTTTTTTACATTCCAATATCAAGAGGCGCCACTGTCCTCGTTTTCTAGGCGACCATCAATTAGTTTGTTTGTTGTTTTTATATTACGATTTCTCCGGCCATATGTTACTTTCTTTTCTTTTCTTTATAATTACTTGTTTATCTATTTATCTATTATTCTTTATCAAAATTCGTTTTACCAGTTATCATCACTGCTCGTTACACAATATAGTGTTCAGGGAAGCAGCAAAAGCCTTTAAACTGCGTTCACCAAGTCAGATTTATAGCCCTACCTACGTATTAGTCCTGAGCTGAACTACATCTCAGACCTAAAATTGTATTCTTAAAGTAACTTCCACCAAAAAAATTGACTTTTTGCATCCTGGTTAAGATGTTCTCGTCATTTCCAGGACATTCTTGAATCTATGTTGTTCCATCCACAAAGACTTTGGGTACCGTAACAGGGCAATTGAACGTCCCTATTGAGCCCTGAATTGATAAGATAAGGCAAGATAACAACAACAACAACAACAACAACAAAAAGCAATTACGTGGCTAGTAGAAACTATCAAGAACTTGCATTCACACAGGATGCTGAAAGTACAGCAAGCATGCAATAAAAATAAAGAATTCGGCATATAGGCAACAGACCAGCCAACTGGGTAATCAACATGACGCTGACTTGATAAAGATATTAAACAAATAATATTACGTGAATTAAGACGTAAGAGGATGACTTATACTTTGGGTAAAAAGAAAATAGCAGAAATAAATTAGCCCCTGAAATAAAGCAAGTTATTTCTCCACATGCGCTTTGCGTCTCTTCTGCCTACCAATAACTAACCTGTCGTGACGATGAATGTATGGTATAAACAAGGAAGTTCGTTAAATTCCGTGGGTAGTTGTGGAATTATGTGAATATAAAAATTGACGAAACTTTTCTTTACAACCGTAAGCGACATCATAGGAACAAGATGGCGACAAATACAACACATAAACATGCAGTTGCCAACGTTTTGAAAGTGAAAATTTAATGTCGGTTGCGAGTTACGGTTTGTCATTTTTATTTTTTTGAATTGTTTGAATCCACCCAATATTGTATGTTGATGATTTAGTGAAAATGAAAGTTGATTCATTCCCTTATGTTTGCTTCCATCATTCATTTTAGAGATCTCCCCATGTAAATGATATATGTCATATATATCTCTATTTATTATAAATGAACTAAATGAATATTTTTGTCGCTATCCGTTATTTCCAATTAAAACTGGGTTTTGTTATTTGGCTGAGTTTATTGTCAATCTTCTTTTTGTTTTTTGGTTCTTGTGACTTTATGGTGATTTTTTTTCTTCCAACAGACTGAAAAACCTGTAAGATGACCCTTAACCTCTTATGTTAATGGATATTTCATTTGTCCATTCAGATCGGGAACTTGACAGTCTAAAGGACATCGCCAGTGACATAACTGAAGACGCTGAAATGAGTAACAGAGGGGAAAAATCTTTTGATAATCGTGGTTATCAAGATGAGGACAGTCACACAGCAAAGAGTAGACCTCTTAGGCCTGGCACAGGTATTCCACCCCATCACCCACAAAAACTTAAGACAAAGAGACCTTCAAAGGAATCTGTCTTTGCCATTGATGTCTCAGAAGGAAAGGCTCCTTCAAGCACAGAGTTGTATGGAGATACAAAAGTTGCTCCTTTGCCTGAACCTCAAACAGATATCCCGGTCTTTTCTGTGACTAGTTTTGCCAACTCTCCTTGGAAGGAGAGAGGAGGGGTCTATGGATCAAACACGGAGCAGGAAGAAGTGAATTTTACACCAGCAAGAAAACTACACAAGAGAAACTCAAGAGATAAAAAGAAAGAGAGAAGAGAATCCAAGAGACTTAGTGGGGAGAGTTTGCCTCTTGGTCCAGCAATCATTTCCAGAAGTGAAACTAAGTTTTCCCCAATAAAAACAGCATCAAACAATTCTGTAACTGGTAAAGCTGATAAGGATCCAGTTACTTTCAAAGCTGATAGTGAAATTGAATCCAGTTTTTTAAACAGCCGCAGAGCATCTAATGCAAGTGGTTTGATGAGTGGGGAGGATCACACAGATCTGAATGGGAGCAATTTCCTTCGTTATAAACCCACAATACCATATCGGCATTTGACTCAAAAGGCCTGGTTTAACCCATCTAAATCAGAGCATTTCTCTAAAATTGATGATAAAAAACTGAACCAGGTAATTTTTCCCCCTTTGATCTTAGTTCATTTTTGCAATTGAATGTAGCAAAAATCGATTTTAATGAGATTTTGCTGAATACTTTAATACCCAATTAGTCAACCCAACATCTCTGAAAGATAGCTCATCGGCAATCATTTCTTGATCATAGTTTTCATTTTTATTTGAAAGGTATGGCCCCCTTTGTAACTAGAAAAATGATAAGTTTGATAAAGCAAATAGTACTATCCTTTTGCACCAAATCATAATTTTACTCTTGGTATGTTTCATTTGGATTAGTCAGATTGTTTTTTAGCACCCTAGGTATCAAATGAGGAATCCCATATGCTTGTCATTGCTTTCTATCAATTGATCGGAAATATTCATATTCTGCAATTTTTTAGAATTCAAAATTTCTCCATTGAGTTTGTAAAACTATTTCATTTTTCGTTCAGCTACTTTGTATTGTTGTTTGCAGAGAAGACAAACTGCTTTTGTTACGAAGAACATATTGCAAAGAGAGTGTTGTGTTTATGTCTGGGACAAAAGACCTGAAAGGTAAGGAAGAAGAGTTTACTATTAAGATTGCAAAGCCATGAAAATAAATAGGATACTTTCCAAAGATAATATGTTTTGATGAAGGGGAGTCAACTCTTTTAATCAGTGAGTTGTAGGCTCTGAATGATATTTAGAATCAGTTAAGCTTTTAAATTTTGACTTATGAAGTTAGTTTTTAGGAAAGATGGTGTTTGAATATAGTGTAGTGTAATGAGGAATCAAATGAGAATAAAAAACTGTAACTTATCAGTTCAAACTTGAATTCTTTCTTACTTAGATGAAAGTGAATTTTGAACTGAAAAAATATCTTCTGAGTCAGCTTAGCAGCAGATCGATCTTAGATTAATGAAAATTTGTTAGGTATACACAGTGTTGTGCTTGCCTGGCTTTTGTAGATCTCAGGTTCTTGATCAAGACGGACCTCACATTGAGTCCATAGGAAAAAAAAGCTCTTTGCGTCAATTTTTCATACCCCAGTTGAAAATTGATACGGCTCACTGCTTGGAAATACTCTAATATTAGATTATTATCAAGCCATTAGCTGTATGATTGTCAATTGTTTACTTTGCTTAACACAAACTAGAGTCAAGCATAATAAGATCAATGGGCCAACAGTCTTTCATATGCTATGGGGAACATACTGGGGTTAAAAATGTTCACTGTGAAGAAAAATAATTACATAAAAGCACTTCTTTACATTTCCTGATTCTAATGTTCATATTTCTGTTCTTGAACACTTGAAACAGATCTTTGGTGAAGATTATTTCTTGTACAAAACCATCTCAATAGAACCTTGTTCTTTTTCATATCAACTCAGTATAAATCTTGTAAAACTTATTAAGAAAAAATGATATCAATTTTCTCAGCTGAAAACAATTTATCTTGTAATAGGCAATTAAGTAATATTAGATATAGCTTGAATTCTGCCACAGTTGTTCCCTCTGTGAAATGAAAACAAAATCATTATTTTATCAGTACAAAATGCTGTTGTGGACGTCCTGCTTCATGGCATGTGAGTCATGGAAAGGTGGATGAAACGGCAGCTGTATCCAAATGGCACCAAAAGACACACACGAAAACCATGACCTGTGATTCTTTTGGAGAGATTCATTTTCGAGGCTTTGGTAGTAGTACAGACAACTCCCCTGTAAGTCAATTACTTTTCGGCAATTGAAAAAGTGATTTCCCTCATTTAAATCAATGCTGTCAAAGCATTCCTGCAAAGAAAAAACATGAGTTTAAAATTTTTTATTTTTTTCTTAAATGAGTATCATAAACATTGTCTTGTCAGGGTTTAAGTGCTTTTAGCTCCTCAAGATAGACTGTATGTAAGGCTTGGTTATAGGAACTAAAAAAAGGAGAGATTAAAATATGTGTAGAGGAAAGTATTTTTACTTAAATAAACTTTGTGGTTTTTGTGATTATTTTGTGTAATTATGATACTCTCTCCACCTACAAAAATAATATCTTTCCTCTTCCTGTAGTATGTACGTGTAGATTACAAGACAGACCCGTCGTTACTGTGGGAGTTGATGATAGAACATTGGAAAATGCCAAAGCCCCGTCTGCTGATCTCAGTTACTGGTGGGGCCCAGTTCTTCCATATGAAGGATAGAATGAAATCACTGCTGAAGCAAGGGCTGGTGGATTCAGCTGTAAGAACAGGTAAGTAGATTTATACATCTGTTGTGTTTTGCCATACTTCATCTCAAGTAGAAAGCATTTAGCCGTAAAAGTTATCATTTAGAAGTTAGATATTGGAATTTGACTGATTGTTTTTTAAAGTTATGCTTTCTCTCATTCTTAACCAAGATTGTGTTGCGGTCTTTGAATTTAGGAGGGTCATTTAATTAGAAAGGGTCTGGAGGGAAGACAGTTTTATATGGCCCTCAGATTGTGATACTCCTGTATCTCCTGGTCTCTGATTGATGTCCGGTAAAGTCAGGCCCTTTAGGTTAAGGTTTAACTTTTCTTCTTGTCAATTGAGTAGCTTCCATAGCAATGTATCTTAAAGTATGACCAATTAGGAAAAGCAGATCCTTGCTATTAAATGTTAGGGAGGTGCTGAAATTGAAAGCTGAAGGCTTTATAATCCTTTTTATCTTTGGTGCTTTAGTTTTTTAAATTCTGAAATCTAGTGGTGAGTTTGTTGTTGGTGAAAAGTGCTTGCTGTAGTCACAATTTCATCTTTGCATTCAACATTTTCATGTCTTCATGTTAACTGCAATAAATTTTCATACTGCTGTAATGATTTTTACCTACATACCGAATCAATCTTTGTATCATAGGGGCCTGGATTATAACAGGAGGCACAGCAACTGGAGTGATGAAGCTGGTTGGAGAGGCAGTTAGAGACCACATGACTGTATACGGCAATGCAACTGAAAAGCAATGTGTGGCATTGGGAATAGCAACATGGGGAATTGTGACCAATAGGTTGGCTTTGGATGGTGAAGAGGTATGAAATTTTACTTGCCGTTAAGGATCTGTTTGCTTGAACTTTATTCCTTTTTGAAAGCTTACTTCTTACTTTTAAGATTGAAAACCTGAATATTTTTTATATTACAAAGTAAGATAAAGTGAAAAAAAAAAGATTCATTAGTTACTTTAATTGATATGCATCTTAATTCAAAACAGAAAATCATGACTGCCATTACAATTCAATACAAGTTTGTTTATCAAAATATGTTTCCTTTATGCTAATTTTTTTTTTTCTCAAAGGAAAATGGTCTCTTCCCGGCAACTTACGCCATAGAAGATGTCATAGCTGCTCCCAAGTCTGGTAACTCTGCACTGGATGTGAATCATACCCACTTTCTGCTGGTTGATAATGGGACAGAGGGCCAATATGGCAAAGAGATTGAACTCCGCTCCAAACTGGAAGCATACATCTCAGCTGTCGGTACAATGGGGGTGTCGGAGCATCAAGGTAAGCGATCAGTGGAAACGTTGTTGAGATATCAACTTAGATTGGACCATCAATCGCGAGTACAAAAGTGACAGACCAGAACCCTCAATCGGAAAATGCTTTTCTTTTTCAGATCAATGATAGTAGTAGTTATAGTAGTAGAAGTAGTGGTAGTAGCACTAGTGATAGTAGTAGTAGTAATAGTAGTAGTAGTAGTAGTGGTAATAGTAGTAGTGGTAATAGTAGTAGCAGTAGAAGTAGTAGTAGTAGTAGTAGTAGTAGTAGTAGTAGTAGCAGTAGTAGTAGTGGTAGTAGTAGTAGTAGTGTTGTAAGGCTACTTTCAGATCATTGATGGCCATGCCTTCGAAAACCAACAATAGTTTTATGTGTCTGTCTGACCTGCCTGATATTACTTTGCTTTGGACAAAAAGAGTATTGTGCAATGCTATAGTTTGTGGTGTTTAGCTGGCTCCCTAACACAACAAAATAGAAGGAAATTGTAAAAAAGATAACCTTATACAGATTTTTTTCATTTGGAATGGTTTTTGTTTGTACATAGGAATTTATCAGTTATATGTTTTTAAGCTGATTGTGGTGTCATATTCACTGAGTTAAGATAAGTGCAAATGTAATGCTGTGAAAATATTTTTCTTAGCTCACTACTTACTTTTTCTCCAAAAAAGCGAGGCAGTGGGATAAATCCATTTTATTCAGTAAGAATACTGTGTTGTTTAGATTTGAGTACATGACAATATTTGCTTTAACTTTATTTTGAGAATCAATGGCTAATTCTCTTTCCTTTAGTAGTTTTGTTTGTCATCATTTTTCACCATAATGTAAAGAAGTTTAGAGATAAAGTGTCTGGAAAGGTCTATGCCAGCTCATAAATAACTTCTATGGAAACCATGAAGTGTCAAATCCTTGTTGACAAAGACTGGTTCAGTTTTTAATTAAATCCAAACCCACTCAGAACTAGCTGTGTTCAAGATCCTTAGTAGATGAAAAAGAGGGTGTGCCATTAACCATCAACTGATTTCACTTCACTTTCAGTACATGAACCAGATTCACCAGTTTTTTTTTTCTGCCCCTTGCTTTAAGAGCACCAATTCTGGGGACAAAGAAAATTCTACATCTTCTAGTCAAGAAAAGGATTTCCTGGGTTGTCTGGCAAAAAATCTATGAGAAGATAAAATCACTCAATACTCTGCTTGCTGGCAGGTTTTAGCTGAATTTCTGTCACGCGTTCTGCATATTTTAGAGAATCAGTTGAAGTTATGTGGAGTATCAGGTCGAACCATCTATGTTAATTTCAAATTAGCGTTGATGTCTAATGTTTGGTTGTTTTCTGCCCCTGCCAGTGATCTCCACACCGGCAGTCCTCATTGTTGTAGAGGGGGGCATTGGAACCTTGACCACCATACAACAGTCATTACGACGCAGTACACCAGTGGTCATCATCCGAGGGTCGGGGAGAGTCGCTGACTTTGTAGCTGTTGCCTATGACATGACACTTCACCCTGATCCTGCTAAGTACGTTGAGGTTTTTTTTTAAGACAGCTAGAGGTCACCTGTGTATTTCTATGAACAATATGAAAACACAAAGTATACAAAACTTCTTGATATAAACAGCACATACATTACATTTCGTCTAGAAGCCTCAGATCCTTTGGGCTTTCATTTCATTCCTTACAGCCTTTAATGGTATTTATTGTGTATTACTGTGTTTATTACAGCATTACAACTGAACTATAACTTTATGAAGAAGATACTAACCAAACATTTTAATATGTAGTTAAGTCTCATTGTTTGAGCAAGTATTCATATGTGAAATCTTATTCAACTTACATCAGCTGTGGTGGTAAGATGTTAAGAATCAAATCCAACTTTAGAAATGAAAATGGTGGGTCAAAATTGTTGCAGTTTGCCCCTGAAAATATAATAAAAACAGTTCTTTTATCTAATCCTGAGCTGTTTGTTTTTTTTTATTTTGGAGATGACAGCATTAGAGATATTATGTACTGAGTCATTAGGTGATATTTTGAGAGAATTGATCTTTATGCCTTGAAAAATGTTACAGAAAACATAATTATACAAAAAAATATACATCTTTTTTTCTGTAAGAATAGTTTTTATATTCTATTCTCATTTTGTTTAAAACCAATTTTGTTCACCAATTGATTCAATTTAGGTTTGGATTTTATTTGAAGTATTCTAAAAGTACTTTTGCATGAAAATAACTGGTATCCCTTCCCTCCCCCCCTTAACATTTCTTGTTTAGGGAAGATGTGACTGTCTATCCAAAGGACTTTGATGACAGGATGACACTGGAAGCACATCGCTGCTTGGCTGATGACTACTCCAAACAGAAAAACTTAAAGATTGAGACGTTTCTTGAGATCTTGCGCTTTTGCTTGACTCACAGAAATTTGGTAGGTTAAGAAATTATGCTGAGTATTCAGACAGGAATGATGCGTAAGAAAAATGATCATAATGCTGAACTGTATCTATATTTCATAATTTTAGTTTTTATGTTTAGCAGCACTGTGTACCCATTTGAACTTTGGGGGGTAGCACTGTCTAATTCTTTTTACACAAATCTGTTTCCAGATCAGCATTTTTGATCTGGAGAAATCGGAATCTGTAAAAGATATTGACCGTGCCATCTTATGTGCTCTGCTCAAAGGTGAGTGTCTTTTATGTAATGTTTTTTAAAGTCTGTCAATTTGAGTTTTTTATCGTCCTTTTTATCAGCTACATATTATGCTAGAGGCATAGGTCTATTTTATCACAGAGAGAAAAATAAAGGGCTTTCTTTAGTATCTCACCTAGTCACAGTATACTGACGTCAAGTCTAACAGTCTCAGGGCTTTTCTCAACATGTTGCATGCCTGGGAGGGCAGCTGCAAATTCGCTGATTTTTACATCCCGGGTATGAATGACGCAGCCAGGATTGAAGCCATGGCTAATCAGTTTTGAGATGAGTACTTAACAGATGTGGTCAGGTCTTGCCCTGCATTATGTAAAATATTTTCTTTACAGTGAAGAAGAAGCAGAAAGCTTGTTACCTGATTGAGGGTTTAGTTGACAGTGTTATCAAAGAATGAGGATGGCTCAAGTGCATTTGTTTAAAAGAACAGTCACAATAGAAAGTTCAAATATTTTGATTAGTTAACACCTTTGATAAAATACTTAAGATTGTTTGATTCAAGGTGGTGAAATCAGTTCTTTATTTTTGTCAGTGTGCTTCAAAATTGGATTAACCAATTTTAATACACAGTCTTATGCGGAGCTTGAGTTTTGTCATGGTAGTTTTCTTTTTGTAAGATTTAGTATGTAAAGTAGCTGATAACAGTCTGCTTTTGTTTTGAGTTCATGTGTTCTAGCTGCTTTCTTTAATGCTAAAATTTTAAACACTATGTATTCCTTCTCTGTTTGTAGCTAAGAAAGCAGATGTGAAATCTCAGGTTGCTCTAGCACTAGCTTGGAACAGATGTGACATTGCCAGACAGCAAATCTTTACTGCTGAAAACGTTGGGCGCAGTGATCTTGGCAAATGGATGGTATTGATTTCTTATCGATTTTATTTTTCCCCTCATCTATGTCACAATTTTTTTTAAATTCTTCTCCAGCTTGGTTTTTGTTTTCATTCATGCTTTGACTGCTTTTGTTTCAAATACATTTGTATTTTCTTTTATTTTGAAAAGAATATGAGTACCTCTCACAATCCTGTGAACTGTTTGTAAGAGCTGTTGTATGAGAACTCTGTGCCATTATGTGTGCAGTACAAATGATGGATCATTGATGTATTGATTTCACTGTATCTATTCATGCTTTATTTAAACAAAGAAAACGTACCTTTCAGGGTGATAAAGTTATTATTCAGTTGAATTAAACATTTTGGCCTTATAATTTCACTTCAACAGAAGAATAATTCTCACAACTTTCTTGGATATGCCTAATGGCCCTAGGAAAGAAAAAACAAATTCAAATTATTTTTGCAGCAATTTAACTTTTTGCATTGAGGCACTGATTGTAGTAAAGTAAAACAAAATTTGCTCCATTGCTGTTCTAAGAATAAGATGAAAATCTCAGGAAGAGCAGAAAGCTGGTAAAGTCTTGCATTTCTTGGATACATCAGCATTATTTATAATTGTCCACATGCTTTGGGCCCTACACATTTGTTTTATCATTTGCTATGGGGAATGTTGCTAGTTTTTTTGTTTTTTTTTGAGTTTGCCTGGGATGACAAACAGCAAAGAATTTGCTAATGACTCCATATTTTCCTACATATAAAAGCTGAACTCTGACCATTTTCCTGTGTTTACACATCAAAGACTCCCAACCGTTAAAGGTTTCCGCTGACTTTTGTTGAAACATTCTTAATCATAACTTCAGTATATCATATTGATTGTGACCAAAATTGTCCCCAAAGACTCCAAGTTCCCCTTCTACGCACCCTTTAAAATTGTTTTCAAATCGTTTTAAAGAACATTAAGTAGACAAATGATTATTTCGTTTTAGTGCAAGGACTTTAAACTGGTTTGATGTTGTAATACACAGTCTTATGCGGAGATTGAGTTTTGTCATGGTAGTTTTCTTTTTGTAAGATTTAGTATATAAACTAGATGATATTTTCATTCAAAATAAATCCTCTAATTGTACTTGCTGTTATTCACTCTTAGGCATACAGCTGTATAGGATTATTCATAACCCAATAATCTTTTCTCTTCTGCTCCTCAGCGAAGTCGAAACATGTATGATGCTATGTTCACTGCTATTGTGCAAAATCGAACGGATTTTGTCAAGCTCTTTATTGACAATGGTGTGGACCTGAAAAAATTTCTGACTGCCAAAACCTTGTGGAACATCTACTGTAATGTAAGTTGAGCTAGACTGAGTTATTTTTGTCATTTCTTGCATAGTTAGTTAGCAGATTTCCTACCTTCAGTGTTTGTCTTTATTTCCTATATCCCCTGATGAAAATTATTTTGTCTTCTGTTGACTTTATCATTGTCTCTGCCTTGCATATCTTATTCAAAACGGCGGATATTGGATGATTTTCAATTACATTTTGAATAATAATAAATCTGTTTTCAGCTGGAATTTTTAATTTGCTCTTGTACTTTTAGGGAAGCAGACTCATTCATATGTACGCATGACCTGCTTCTTGTCAATTCCCTTATTGTTAAAGGCCACTGATTGAGAAAGCTGTGTTTATACTTTGATTTGCATATGCTTGCAGGCATTATGTGAAACGTATTGAAAATTAGTTCCATATTCTATAATTTCCTTAATTAATTTCTTTATTTTTAGTGTCTTAATGTGGACACAGATGGTGAAGCATCTATTATACGACATATCATGACATCTCAAAGGGTGAGTTCCTTGCCTGTATTTGTAATTTTGAGGTATTATTTATTTCCTACATACGAATTAAAGAAAACGGGCCAACTTGTTATTCTTTTCCATTTTCTTCTTGTCTTGTGATTTTACCTCATTGCTTGGTTTTTAATTCAGATTTCTATTATAAATCCTGTTGAGTTAATTGTTAATCTTTCTTTCAAAGGTGCTAAATTGTTTATAAATATTTTCACCCTTTGGAATATTTGTTGTAGATAATGAATCTTAAATATGCAAAACATTAGGCTGAAACTGTTGCCTGACATGTTTTATAGTGGAATTTGAGAAAAGGTAAGATTTTTGGAAGGTAAATGTTAGAAAGTCACTTTGTGGTGCTTCATCCATGTCTACTAGCTCATTTCTGGTGTAGAATATGAAAGCAGAAAAGAGGGAATATCTGTCCAAAGTATTATATCCAACTTAGCTGTAAAAGAAAGCAAACATTTTAGTTTTTCTCTCTGTTCATAAACATCTTCAAGAAAGCAAACGTTTTAGTTTTTCTCTCTGTTCATATACATCTTTAAGTCCGGCAATGCTTTTTCTTCTTTTGGTGATTTTTTATTCCACCTTTTGTGAAGGAAAACTATGAAGAAATGTTTTCTTCTCTATAAAATGAAAAGCCATCTTTCTTTTCTCTAATTTTTTCATATTTTACTTTCATTAAATTGCAGGTTGAATCCCATTTTCTTCCAATTTTTCTGTTATTCTAAGAAAACTTGAGTCTCATTATTACCTTAGTTTTTCTTATATTTCTGTCATTCAATGACAATTTGAATCTGATTATTATCTTCATCTTTGCAGCTTCTTATTTTTCTGTGCTTTTATGATAAATGGAAGCCAATATTTGTTTTTTAATTATGTTTTTTCCTATTATTGAATGACAGGCTGTATCCCATAATCACTCATCATTTTGTCTTATATTCTATGGTTTCCAGCAAGGTTGGATTGAATATCTGAAGTGTCAAGCGCTTGAAGAGTGGGATCATTTCCCCAAAAATGAGATTCTCTACCTGATCAATGTTGTCCTAATTTATCTGCTCAAGGATGAATCCTTCAATCTCTACCCCAGTGAGTTATAGGTTGTAAAATTGTCAATCATTGAGAAATTTCAAATAGAATTAGCTGCAAGAATGGCATGGATAACACCTCGACCAATGTTGATAATAACTAAATCGGATCACTATAGTAATGGGAATGGGCACGGTTAAAAAAAAAAAAAAAGATTGAAAGGAATTAATAGTGAAAAGTTTTGGGAAAAGAAGCTATTCCTACCTGATTACTCTAGGAATTTATTTGAATCTATTATTTCCTGCCGTGTCGAATACATATCTGCAAGAGAAAACCTTCCTTTTCTAATTGTTTTTTGGGAGGATATTTCTGGTGTATGTCCAATATTTTGTCAGACTATACAAAGAACCTGCATTGATTATTTACAATTTCTGTGGGAGTTCTTTATGTTCATGTCATTTCATAAGGATGAAATGTATCAATGATTGCTCTATGACTGGTAATAGTGCAGAGCTGTATTTGATGAATGTGATGCTTTGAATTTATGAAGAAGATTGATTTATGATGATCATATATTATGAGGATTGGGAAAATAGTGGAGCTCAACACTTTGAAAATAAAATTAAGTCTTTTCCTACAGTTTTAGATTAATTGTATCAGTACTGAACATTTCTTGTTTTGTTATCAGGTTTCCTTTTGTACGGTCTATTGGCAGTGTAGGGACCCAACTTATTGTTTGACACCAGGATAGGTCTCAAAGTACAAACCAAATCTGATGTCAGACAAAAGTCAGGAAAACTCTGAGCCAAGAGATTCAGACAAGCACGTGGCTAGCCAACTGTGCTCACTCTTGAATGGCTTAAAGAAAATACACATAAAGATGTACATCAAGGGAGGTCAAACAAAATGTTAATGTAGCCTCAGATTGGACTTGCATCCTTGTCTACAAAGATACACTGATTAGCCACTACAGGCACAGTACTGAACATGCCAGAATGAAAAACAAAATGATAATGACAATATAAGAGAACATATTTAAATTGGATAAAATTTTTTGTATGCAAACTTAGAATCAATAGTCAACCCTTTTGCTTTTTTATAAATATGCCCATAAACATCTTGATTATCTAAGTGACAGATCTCACAGCTGAATGTATATTCTATGCCTTTAATGAAAAAAAAAATCCTTTGTGACTTAATAAATCCCAGTCTTAGTTCCATCACAGTGAGTTGGTATTGTCTGCTCCTATATTTTGCAATCCTTGTATATCTCTATGTTAAATGAATTACTGTTTGGGGTTTTTCTTTTTTAGGAGAACAACCATACGTAATGGATGACAACGAAAGAGTTTCATCTGAATGGAAAGGAGACAGCAAGCTTATTCAGCCTCTAGTGGATAGGATCTCGAGTCATGCATCTCAAGGAGAAAACACCTTAGGTAAGGATTCAGTACTTATTCCTTAGACTATTGAAATTTTTATATCCTGTGGTGGTACAAAACTGGTAGATCTTTTACTTGTTCAAGTTTTATGCTCACCATGCTTTGATTTTTATTTGCATCGGATTAGTGTTGAATACAAGAAAACACCTTCATTAAGAATTTAAAGATGCTTTGAAATATTGAAATTTTTTATATGGTATTGTAGTTGCCTTTTGCAGTAGAAGTAATAGATTTTTTACTTGTTCAACTTTTAGGCCAATCATGCTTTGATTTTATGCGTATCAGATAGTGTAGAATACAAAAATAGACCCACAGTAAGGGTTTTAAGATACTTTAGGTTATTGAATATCTTGCTATGGCAGTTGCCTTTTTTTTTAAAGAATTGTTAGATCTTTTGTTTGTTCAACTTTTAGGCAAATCATACTCCATAATAATAATAATAATAATAATAATAATAATAATAATAATAATAATAATAATAATAATAACAATAATAATAGTAATAATTTTAATAATAATAATGATGATAATAATGATAATGATGATATCAATACTGATAACAATGTTAATAGTAATAATAATAATGATGATGATAGTAATAAAAATAATGATGGTGGAAATAATAATAATGATGATAATCATAATGATACTTAAAGCAATGATAATAAGCCCCAAAGCTGTGGATTTTCAACTTTGATCTAAATTTTGCGCTGTGGTTTAGTCAATATAAGATAAATTCAGAGTTCATTCCTAATTGTAGGGTCAGAAATAAAAACCTTTTTTTCTGGATTCAGTCATGCATGTGGGGTTTCAAGAATACTTCAGATGATATTCAATGTCAAATTTGTCTCTATAAACAAATCAGTTCTTTGAAGTATTCTAGTGCCATAGATAGAAGGCATCTATGAAGATAAAATGGGTTTGGCGCATGTCTCCTTAAGTGATTTATCTGTTTTGTGGAGACATAATTGTATCTCGTCCTAATATCATTAAAGCTAAACAAAGTGTGTTTATGGATATCACATACGTAATTATGAGAGCGAACTTACACATCAAGCCAGGCTCTCTTTAACTGCCCATATCACTACCCGTTTTTCAGTTGTGTTTTATACTCATTTTTGGAGTGTTTTTATTTTCTTACTTGGATTTCGTTATTTTAACCATTTCTTGGAATGCTGATATACAAGTTTTGTCTTTTTGTTCCTTTGATTTTGGTAACATCCACTAAAATGAAACCAAAATAAGCATTTTTTTTTTACCAACCCTTTTGACTTCACACTAGTCATTGTTTGTTGCAGGGTGAATGACAATGAATTTTCTTATTTCAGAAGAACCTTCCCATGACAGTGGTAATTTTATTTTGGTATTCATCAGACTGTATAACAAAAGGCAGAAAATAACATCTTGGGCCTCCTAACTCTAGTATGGTTTTGCAACTTTGATAATAAATGGCTTTGCTTTACCACATGCATGGATGTGGTTTGATAAAAGGTTTGCCACTGTGCTCTAAGGCATCATGTATGGTGTGAAGGAAGTTCGAAATGAAACAACAACACCTCTGCCAAATCCTTAACCCAATCTATTCATCACCAACACACCAAGCCCTCCTTTTTTTCCAACACACATTTATCAGCTGAAAGCTGAATCCCCCC